>SEYY01004654.1:0-12500 GCA_009176605.1 Armadillidium nasatum
TCGAATGGGTTGTTAATTAAACTAAACAAAAAGATTTACTTTAACATGGTAGCAGAAGCGTAGTTAGAAGTTAGTTTCTTATTGGCAAGCCTAGTTTGAAGTAAAGTAAAGAGAGTGGAAGAATCAGGCCTAGTACATAAAATTGATCCTCTTCATGGCAAAAGAAATTGGGATGATTGGAAATATCTTATACAGATAAAGTTGAGTGGTATTCCAGATGCAACAGAAGCAATCAATGGAAAATTAGAAAAACCACAAGAACCCAGAAGTACAGCCACAGTTGAAGAGAGAAATGTGTACAAAAAGAAATTAGAAAAATTCAACAAAACACAATCAGATGTAATGTTTTTGTTAGTTTCAACCCTTAGCCAAAATGTTAGAGCTCAGATAAGAAATCTGATGAAGGCAGATGAAGTATGGAAGGAACTTCATAATCTCTTTGCGGGTGTTGAGGAGAACAAAGTCTATGATATATGTTCAAATTTCTTTGCCCACAAATGGAATGAGAAATTGGATATGGCTGGTAATTTATCTTCAATAAGACAGCTTTGGAGTAGTCTTCAAGAAGAAATTGTGAAACTTCAAGAGAAGAAGGAAAGTGCATTACCACAGATATTTCTTATTTGCAAAATTTTTGAAATTCTACCAAAAGAATATTCAAACTTTCAAACTACTTGGCTTATGGTAAATACTAATAATAAAGAAAGAAACATAGATAATTTGGTAAATTGGCTATGCACAGAAGCAAATAAAATGGCATCAAAGGCTGAATTAGTAAATCATGAAGCTCTTGTGATGATAAAGAAAAATCATAGAGAAAGCAAAACAATGGATAAATGTCAGAAATATCCATGCCATTATTGCCACAAAAAAGGTCACTGGATCCAAGATTGCAGAAAATGGATTGCAGATGGTAAACCTGAAAAGCAAACAAAGTCAGAAAGAAGAGTAAAGCCTGGAAATATGAGTAATCTGAAAGATAATACAGAAATTAATGTGTTTACGCTAGCTGTAGATGATACAGTATTTATTTCTGAAGAAGATGATAAAGAAAATTGGTATTTTGATAATGGAGCTACAAAACATATAACAAATGAGCGAAGTTACTTTAAAACTTATAATGAGTTTAATAATATCGTCAAAGTTAAGTCAGCAAATGGTCAGGAGGCAAATGTGTTAGGACATGGATTAATTGAGGTAGAATCAGTAGTAAATGGAAAAATATCTCAATTATTTTTGAATGATGTTTGGCATGTTCCTGATATTAAGGAAAAATTTATTTTCAGTATTAGCAGCACATGATAAACATCCATGTAGCAAATTTATTTCTGGACCTACCAAATGTAGTTTTATGGTAGATAGAAAAAACTATTTTTGTGGCTATCGTAGACCAAATGAAGGCCTATTCAAAGTTGCAATGAAAGCAGGAATTTCACCACCAGAAGTAAATGTCCTAGAAGAAAAGGATAAGCTGCAGCTATATCATGAAAGAATGGGACATCAGGATAGACGACACATAAGAAACTTGATCAAAAGAGAGCTAAACATTGAAACTTGCCTTGATGACAAAAATTGTTCAGGATGTATAAATGGAAAAATGCATCGTCAGAAGTTTGGTAAAAGGCCAACAGCTCGATAAAAAAGGAGAATTGTTATATGCAGATGTATGTGGACCATTTCAAGTGACATCTTATTCAGGTTATAGATATTTTGTATGCTTCAAAGATGATTTTTCAAAAATGAGATTTGTATATTTTATTAAAGAAAAATCAGAAGTTATAGAAAAGCTAAAGCAGATACTCACAGAAGCAAGAGTACAGGGGCACCCATTCAAAGAATTCCTGAGTGATAATGCTTTAGAATTTAATAAATCAATCTATAAGAAAACTCTTACAGAAATATGGTGTGAGACAAAGACTAACAACACCCTACACTTCACAACAGAATGGAGGTGCAGAAAAAGAAAATAGAACGTTAGTTGAAGTAGCCAGATCCCTTATGTATTCAAAAGCAAAATTTCCACAAAAGTGTTGGGCAGAATTAATTAACACAGCAGCATATATTCTTAACAGGACTGGAAAATCATCAATTGATGAGAAAACGCCTTATGAAATATGGTATGATAAAAAAAAACACAGAATTAAGCATTTACGCATAATTGGAACTCCATGCAGTGGTTGGATTCCAGATCAAAAAAGAAGAAAATTGGACCCAAAGGCAAGATTCTTGAAAAAAAAAAAATTTCATCCGATTCTCCTGAAAATTTCAGTATATATAGCTTTTTTCCCGACGAAAAAGCTCCATTCCTAACGTTTTTACGAGGGACTTAAAGTTTAGAAGTAATTTCGGAAATTTAAGGTAAGTTTAAATCTACGGTGAGGACGCCTAAAAAAATTTTTTGGTCTGAAATTTGGTGTGTATATTCCAAAATCTATTGGCTATAAAAATTTTTTACAGTGTTTTGATGTGTGCATAACAGAAAACAGGTTATATGCCCTTACTTGACCAGGTGTCGAAATTTTTTTCTTCCAATTTTGAAAAATTTACACCTTCGGACAAAAAAAATTAAAAAAAAAAAAAAAATCTGGATTGGAAGTCTTTTTTTAAAACTTTATTAGAGGAGGGATATATCTAAAACTTTTATTTAAAATACTTTTAAAACCTATTTGTCTGATTCGAGATACAGCTTATCGAATATGGCCGAATTTTCGACGAAATTTCAAATTTTCCAAATTTTGAGAGGCTGTATCTCGAATCAGACAATTAGTTTTTAAAAGTGTCTTAAATAAACGTTTTAGATCCATCCCTCCTCTAAACAATATCCAATTTTCAAAAATATTCAATTCAGGGATTTTTTTTAAGAAATTTTTTTTTCCGGAAGGGTATATATTTTTCAATTTTTTTTTCAAAAAAAAATTTGAACTTCTATAATCAAACAATATCCGTAATATTCCCAAATGTTCTCTTTTAATATTGTAGAAATTGGGGCTAAGAATGTACAGGGGAGTTTTTGGATCATTCTGAATATTATTTTACCACTTCTATTTAATCTCTTTTTGAATTTTGACCCCCTACAACTGCTAAACCGTTAGAAACTCAGAAAAACGTCAGAAATCGAATGTTAATTAATTTAAAAAATGCATATACATTGTAAATTTCAGCTCAATCGGTCAAATAATAAAAAAAAAGTTTTGAGAATGGATCCTTTCCATATTTGGGTATGATAATGATGAAAGTTATAGAATTTATGATCTGAAAAATAATTCAATATTCAGAAGTAGAGATGCAATTTTTGAAAAAGAAGAACTTTCCCCTCCAATATTAGGTGAAGAAAACACAAAATTGGAAGATAGCAATTATGAAATTAGGTTAAATCCATTTCATACAGAAACAGAATCTGATACAGAAATAGAATCTGATTCAGAAACAGAATCTGATACAGAAATAGTATCTGATTCAGAAACAGAAGAAATTATAGAACAGGATAGCACAATAAATACAAGAATATTAAGAAATAGAGCAACAATTACAAAACCATCAAGATTTGATGATTACAGTATGTATTTATCAGAAGATATGAAAGAACCAGAAAATTATAGTGAAGCTATGGAAAGTAAACAAAAGAAAAATTGGATCAATTCAATGAAAAATGAATTGCAATCATTGAAAGAAAACCAAACATGGGAACTAGTTGAACTGCCACCAGGAAGAAAAGCAATTGCAAGTAAATGGGTTTACAAAATAAAATTAAACTCAGATGGAACAATTGACAAATTTAAAGCAAGATTAGTTGCAAAAGGTTATAGTCAAAGCAAGGGTATTGATTATGAACAAACATTTAGTCCAGTAGCAAACAAGAGTACTGTGAGAACATTAATAAGTGTAGCAGCTAAAGAAAATATGTTCTTGATGCAGTTTGATGTATCAACAGCATTTCTTTATGGAAACTTATTAGAAGAAATATATATGAAACAACCTGAAGGTTTTGAAGATGGGACAACCAAAGTATGCAAATTGAAACGCAGTTTGTATGGGCTTAAACAGGCACCCAGATGTTGGAATGAAAGATTTGGAAAATTCCTTTCAAAACTGAATTTTGTAAGAAGTACAGCTGACCCATGTCTATATATAAGAGACCAGAATGGACATAAGATATTACTTGCATTATATGTTGATGATGGATTAGTTGCATCAACAAGTCATGAAGAATCACAAAATTTTTTAGAAGAATTAAAGAAAGAATTTAAAATTACATATAAACCTGCAACTTATTTTTTAGGAATTGAAATTGAATCAAGAAGTGATGGTTCAAAGAAAATCAGTCAATCATATTACACAAAGAAAATAGTAAAAGAATTTGGTATGGAAAATTGCAACTCCAATTATAAAAGATAAAGTTACACATGACATTGAAACCAGGGAGAGTTTTCCTTACAGATCAGCTATAGGAGCTCTTCTATATCTAGCAACAGGAACAAGACCAGATATTGCTTTTACTGTCAGTTATCTTGCCAGAAGTGTAGATAATCCATCAAAAGAAGATATTACAAAGGTTAAAAGAGTGTTTAGATACTTGAAAGGTACTCTGGAAAAAGGTATCATTTATAGAAGTAATAGTGAACAGAATCATCTAGAAGGATACAGTGACGCAGATCATGCTGGAGACCAGAAAACAGGACATTCAACAACTGGAATTGTATGTTTATATGCTGGAGGCGCAATTTCATGGACTAGTCAGAAACAAAGCTCAGTTGCAATTTCAACAACAGAAGCTGAAATTATGGCAGCTAGTGAAGCAACAAAGGAAATTGTTTGGATTCATCGACTTCTAGGAGAGATCACAAAAGTTTACAAGAAGCCCACTCTTTGGATTGACAATGAAGCAGCAATCAAACTCAGCAAGAATCCAGAATTTCACAAAAGAACTAAACATATAAAGGTACGCCATTTCTTTGTCAGAGAAAAAGTTCAGAATGATGAAATTGAGGTACTTAAGGTTAGCAGTGAAAATCAACTTGCAGATGGACTCACAAAGCCACTACACAAGCCAAGACTCATGATCCTGAATGAAAAATTAGGAATGGACTAGCCTTTATAGAATAAACAATAAGGGAGAGTGTTGAAGAAAATATTGTTTATTCATTATTTTTATAGAGCATTTTTTTATTTAGCTACTATTTATCATGTAAAGAATAATCTGGCAACTTGGCCATCTTTTTTTTGTTGTTACTAACCAAGCAAGTATGTAACATAACCTATGATATTTTTCCTTTTCTCTAAGTAAACATGTTATATTACAAAGTGTTTTATTTACTTCGAATGGGTTGTTAATTAAACTAAACTAAAAGATTTACTTTAACAAGAATTATTCTCACATTTTTAGTGAAGACAATAATTGGTGAAATTCAGGAAATAACAAATAATAACACTCAGAATGATAGTATGGGCTTAAATGAGCTAGAAATGAAGGCACTAGAGGAGGTTCAGCCTTATAAAATATATATAAAATATAACTATTAACATTAAAGTAAGAAGAATACCTACAAAATTATATAAAGATGCACAAGATGAGATACATTATTTACTAACAAAAGGTGTTCTAGTACCAGCAAATTCAGAATGGGGCTTTCCAATATCTGTGCTTAAAAAACAAAATGGGGAAACAAGAATTGTTGCTGACCTACGCTTATTAAATGCTAAAATAAAACGTTACAATTATGATCTTTCACATATAAATGACTTTATTAATATACTCCATGGAAGGAAAATATTCTCCGTTTTAGATATTCATAAGGCATGTTATAGTTTGAAATTGGCCCCATAATATCATAAATATCTTACAATAAATACACCTTTTGGATTTTATTCTTACACCAGAATTGTAAAAGACTTGCATGCTTCAACATCAGCCTTTTCAAAATATA
The DNA here is from genome assembly GCA_009176605.1 of Armadillidium nasatum. Taxonomy (NCBI): domain Eukaryota; kingdom Metazoa; phylum Arthropoda; class Malacostraca; order Isopoda; family Armadillidiidae; genus Armadillidium; species Armadillidium nasatum. The sequence goes on from SEYY01004654.1 coordinate 5,925, forward strand.
TATTAATAAAATATTAAGTCGTATTGAAAATATTTATGTCTATGTTGATGATCTTATTGTTACTAGTAGCACACCTGAAGAACATAGACAAACACTTGAAAAAATTTTCCATAGGCTCTCTCTGTTTGGACTCAAGTTAAACCCTGATAAATGTGTTATAGCTAAAGAAAAGGTTACTAATTTAGGCTTTGATATTGAGCAAATAGTTTATTACCAAACAAAGAGAGGATTGAAGCAATAAGCAGAATTCCCGAGCCTAAAACAATAAAACAGTTAAGAGGATTCATAGGTAGTCTGAATTATTTTAGAAGGTCCGTTCCTGGCCTCTCAGGTATATTGGTGCCACTCTTGGCATACTTGAAAGGCTCACCATACTCACAGAAAAGAGTAAGATGGAATCTTGAAGCAGAAGAAGTTTTGAGAAAGCTAAACAAGCACTACAACTGGCAGTACCTTTAACATTTCCAAGTTCAGGAGCTCCTTATCTATATATACTGATGCATCAGATAAGGCAATTTCTGGAGTACTTATATAATCAGAAAATGGTATTAATAAGCCACTAGGATTTTACAGCACATCTTTGTCAAATACAGAATGTAACTATTCAATTTTTATAAAGAACTTTTAGCTATAGTCAAGTCATTGAAAAAGTTCATACATTTTATAGAGGGAAGATCTGTCCAAGTATACTGTGATAATTTATATGTAGTCCAATCTGTTAAAAAAAACCACAGACAGCAAAAATCTTGTGTGCAGAGATCAGAGATACTTATCTTTCCTGTCAGAGTATGATCTCACATTTAACCACATCAGATCAGCTGAAAATATTTTTGCAGATTTCCTTTCACTGTATAATAATAATAATAATGATAATAATAATAATAATAATAATAATAATAATAATAATAAAGTTTCTGAAACAATTAATATAAACGTGATCCAAGATAATGCAGAAAATGAAATTGATAGTCTTTCTTTTATATCTGCTATATTCAGAACTTCTGCTGCAGATATATTTAGGAAGTTTAATCACTTTTAATTATAAAAAATTACTTGAATTCTGTAAAATTACTTGAATTCTGTAAAATCTTTCTTTTAAAAGTCCTGATTCTGCAGCAACAGGACGATATTTAGAAAACTGAGAGAGGTCCCTCATTTTTTGAACAGAATGAAAGAGCTCACTTTTGTGTCAATAAAGAAAGGTTAGAATTAAATATAGGAGAAGTATTTTACTAAGATAGGATTAGAATTAAGTTCTCGGTGTTAAGTTTAGAGGAATTAGTAATCACATTTATAGCATAACTTACAATATTTGATGTAAATAAACTGGACAAAAGTTGAGAAATAGGAAGAGTTCCGGAATCATCTTAAGTAGAATTAGAGATAAAAATATGAAGAGTTTAACTTCAGGAGAGGTAAGGAAACCGTGGCACCGACAGGAGAAATAACAGTGACAGCGGAATAAATTGAAATAACTTTTTTTTCCTTTGCAAAATTCCTGAAATTGTGGAAGAATCAGAGCGATTAGTGTATTTTTACTCAGAAATGAACTTTTAGTATTGCGCAGAATAGATTAGAAATGAAAGAAACTTAAAATCTTTAATTTGAAGAAGTTTATAATAGTTTATTGTCCCTGGGACGAAATGCAATAGAACAGGCAGAGTTATATTTAGATTTATGAGTTTTAGTTGAAGGTCAAAAAATGGAATCCACTCCTCCATTCCAGAGAGGTTTTGCATTTCGTGAGCTCTGAGCGAATATGTTAGCAACACTAAAGTGCCAGAAAAATTCCAATCCTTGTACCTTACTTTCTTTCATCCTTATCTGCCGAAAACATAAAAAAATACAATAGAATACAGAGATAAGAAAATGATTAGAGAAACCAGTAAGTGGAAAGAGGTTAACAATATCAGGAGAAAGATTAGATATTAGAAAAAAATCAATAATGTTGAATTCATCCCTAAAACGATAAAGAATAAGGAAGGATATGGAGCTGCACAATCGGCTCAATGTTGCTCTGGAAAGAGGAATGAAAATAAAGTTCACCAGCTGTCTTGAGAACTATATATTGGTGGTGAAAGGAAATTATCTCAATGTTGATTTCAGAGAAAACAGTAGAGATAATTGCTCTCTCTCCCTTTCTATATATATATATATATATATATATATATATATATATATATATATATATATATATATATATATATATATATATATATATATATATATATATATATATATATATATATATATATATATATATATATATATATATATATATATATATATATATATATATATATATATATATATATATATATATATATATATATAAGAGAGAGGTGGAAAAAAAGTTAGATAATGTACGTACGGAAGTTAGCATATGTTCAGAATCCTGAAAACTATAGACTTATATGAGACTTCTGATAATTATAAATAATCATCAAACTAAATATTTCAAAGTTGACAGTGTTCTACCTAAGCTCCTGTAAGGTATCACTATTAACAAGCTCGTCATGTGTTCGAAATTTGTGTTACAAGAAATACATATAAAAATTTAAATTCCACACCTTTTAAACAATTAATAAATAGACTCTCAAACTCAGTTCCTGCCTATTTATTACCGAATTAAATAAACATTCCAGTTCAAAAGTCTCTAGGTCTCACTTAATAGGAAGTATTTGAGCTCTCCAATAAGAAATCTATTTAGTTCCTCTCTTATTGTTCAACTCTTGATTTTCATTCAGATTGGATTGAGGTTAGAAGACGTTTTCTGTGTTGTGGTTCGACTTAAGAATTTTCAATTGTATTTCTTGAGCTCTCTTTTCCTCTAACAGAAATTCATCTGTTTTTTTTTCTTATTCTTATCTCTACTGACAATAATAAATTCTTCTGCTGCATGAGTAACTGAACATATTCTCACGTCTTTACCTCCAAAATCAATTTTATAATTATTTTTAATTTCTGAATTATTTCTTTTATTTTGATAAAGATTTTTTTTTAATATGTTAGTTTTGAAATAAGATTTATTATATATATATATATATATATATATATATATATATATATATATATATATATATATATATATATATATATATATATATATATATATATATATATATATATATATATATATATATATATATATAATATATATATATATATATATATATATATATATATATATATATATTATATATATATATATATATATATATATATATATATAATATATATATTATATATATATATATATATATATATATATATATATATATATATATATATATATATATATATATATATATATATATATATATATATATATATAATATATATATAAAAAAATAAAAAATAAATAAAATAAATATATATATATATATATATATATATATATATATATATATAATATATATATATATATATATATATATATATATATATATATATATATATATATATATATATATATATATATATATATATATATATATATATATATATATATATATATATATATATATATATATTACCTGTAAATAAACTATTAAAATTAAGAAAACATTTAAAATCGTAACAGTACACTCTCTCTCTCTCTCTCTCTCTCTCTCTCTCTCTCTCTATATATATATATATATATATATATATATATATATATATATATATATATATATATATATATATATATATATATATATATATATATATATATATATATATATATATATAATATATTTAATATTTTTTTTTTTTTTTAAAAAAAAAATTTATTTATATATATATATATATATATATATATATATATATATATATATATATATATATATATATATATATATATATATATATATATATATATATATATATATATATATATATATATATATATATATATATATATATATATATATATAATAATATAGACTTATACTAAAACAGGAAACTGTGAAGGTTAATTAATTCGATAGGCTAAAATATAATATACACAGATTAAAAATAATAATAATAATAATAATAATAATAATAATAATAATAATAATAATAATAATAATAATCTCCTCTCAGTTCCTCATATAATAGGAAAAAAAATTTAAATATTTAACATTAAGTAATTTTAAAATTATTAAATAAAATATTATAAATATATTTATAACAAATCACAAAATATAAATTTTAATGTTCAGATTTTTTTTTGTTTTGAAATTTTTTTAAATTGTTCATTTTTTGTAAATTGTTTTTATTGAGATTTTAGTTTTGAGTTTAAACTTCAGCAAACGAGTAAATTTATTATTTATTTACTTAAAAAAAAAAAAAGTTATGGACCAAATTCGAAAAAAAACTTCAACTTTGAAGTCCAAACTCTTGTTGCCAATTTTTCGATTCAGTCTTTGAATTAGAAATGAGATTTGATTTCTTTGAAATCTTTTTCTCTCTTTTTTTTTTTCTTAGCAAAACACTCAGTTGGACGAATTTTGATTCAAATCTTAACAGACGGAAGCTTTTTCTTTCAAAGAATCTTTACTCATTCGTCTTTAAGTCTCTTATAAAGACTCTGAACATACGTGAAAACACACTTCCAGTCTGGCTTCTTCATCATTACCATATCCTCTACGTCCAGCAATGGCATTATGCCCGCTCTTTCACTGAAAAAAACAAAACAAATTAAAAATATATTCTTTTTATCATAAGAAACAAAAAAATATTGTGGTCTTTTTCGGTTATGCAGTACACTAAAGTTTGATTATAAGTTAAGTTTAGTATAGTTTGATGGTAAATTAAATTTTTGTTGAGTTTAGTACAGTTTGATGGTAAATTACATTTTTGTTGATGATATGTATATATGGTACCTTCAAAACGGTACCCATATAACAGGAAAAAAAATCTAATAAAGTAATACAATTTCCATATACGATTGCAAATGATTTTATAATTTAAAATAATAAAAATATTTCATAAACAAATTGAAGAAAATTTTCATATTTGAATTTAATGAAATTTAAAGAACACACACACACACACACACAACACACACACACACACACACATACACACACACACACACACAACAAACACAACACACACACACACACATATACATATATATATATATATATATATATATATATATATATATATATATATATATATATATATATATATATATATATATATATATATATATATATATATATATATATATATTGTAGTTACATACTCAGCAACGCGAAAGGCGAGAGAAAAATTGTGTCTCCTGTTTCTAGGGTTCAAAGAATTGAAATCGAAGGCGTCCGGATAGAAGTGGTGAATGAGAGCGCAAAAAGCCATCCCGTCATTCCAACTCGTGCTGAAGTTCTCTATATTTACTCCCTGTGTGAAAAGGTCCTTTTATTAAATGAACAACAGTCCACTTCAAAATACTCTAGGCATCATAAAATAATAATAATAATAATAATAATAATAATAATAATAATAATAATAATAATAATAATAATAATAATAATAATAATAATAATAATAATAATAATAATAATAATAATAATAATAATAATAATAATATATAATAATAATAATAGTAAAATTATTAAATTAAATTAATTGCACAAATTTCTCGTTAATTTGTTGTATAAATTAACACAACAATACAGGAAAGATCATTAGAAGAATATATATATTAAACACGTCAAATATTCAAGTCATTATATATATATATATATATATATATATATATATATATATATATATATATATATATATATATATATATATATATATATATATATATATATATATATATATATATATATATATATATATATATATATTGTTAGAATGAAACCATGCATTAATAGCTTATTCATCTAATTAGCCGTGCAAGCAATTTATTTTAAGATTATTTATCATAAATAATAATAATAATAATAATAATAATAATAAAACGATGCTGTATTATTATTATAACGTAAAATCGGTTTCGTCAAATGGAAAAAGCGTCACAGTGTTTGCTTGTCTTGTGCAGCAAATTTGAGAGTTTATTTACAGTTTGCATATATATATATATATATATATATATATATATATATATATATATATATATATATATATATATATATATATATATATATATATATATATATATATATATATATATATATATATATATATATATATATATATATATATATATATATATATATATATATATATATATATATATATATATATATATATATATATATATATATTATTGAACATAAAGACTGTATAAAGGGAACGTCAAACTATTAGATGAACTAAGCTGTAAAATATTCATCTGTACCTTGTAGTCTCTTGTTCGACACTGGCACCAGGTTAGTATCATATCCTTAACTCCGGAGGCACTTCGACTTAAACTTGTGGTCAATTGAAACAAAGGTCCTTGACCAATCGGAGGACCTTTGGAACTGTTCGGAAAAAGTCAGCCATAAAGTTAAGCGTCGATATGTAGGAAAGATTTGGGTCAGGTAAGAGAGGTATTGAAATAGGATTCGGATAAAGGGTAGGAACTTTACTGGTATTATTTGCTTACGGCAGCTA
>SEYY01004654.1:17500-25000 GCA_009176605.1 Armadillidium nasatum
CCCATGTGTGCGTTTTTTGTAAAATAAAGTGACAAAAAGTCAGTAAACTACTACAAATAATAAAATAACCCAAATAATATGAATAGAAAGCTAATCGAATTAAAGAAAGCTTCTGTAATGTAAAAGCTATTGCTATTAGTAATAGTAAGGCAGCTATTTTCAGACAATATTACTTTTTTACTTTGTTATGCAATACGCTTGTGTAATTTCCAGTAAATAGCCTAAATGCAAAGCATGCACAAAAACTGTAAAAAAACATTTATTTTAGCATATTGTAACACTATATCTACAACTACTCTTAGGTAATTATAATCATCATGAATATTAAATAAAAAATATCACCTACTATCCCGCTGCTTTTAGCTTTGATTCACAGTACCTTAATATATACCGTCTGAAGATAAAAGAAAAACGTAAATGACTAAACAGAACTACAAATAATTTTAAACATTTCTTTTTAAAGTGACGCAGAATTATATATACAGAAATTTCATTACAACAACAATTCTTAAAATGATAAGAAAATCATTTTATGCGTTTATGGGACCATTCAAATATGAGTCACTTCGTGTTTTGAACAAATCATGAAGAAAACAATGAAATGAAAAAGAGTTACCTTTTAAAACCTAGTCATGTCTAATAATAATAATAATAATAATAATAATAATAATAATAATAATAATAATAATAGTAAGGAATGGGTTAAGTGGATAATAACAAATATTTTAATAATTATACTGTCAGTCATTAGTGAAAAAGTTTTTAATAATTATTAACTTTGGGTCATTGTCAGAAGATTTTAATGACTCTGAAGAGTCCCAAACAGTAAGTCGGTTACAATTTAAAGAGTCAGTTTCATTCTGAATTGGACAAACATTCCCAGATGGTACTGAAAGTAGTCCAGGTTCAAGGTCGGTAACCTCAATTGCAGGAATAGAGTTATCTGATGAAGCTGTCAAGTAACGTCTAAAAGAAAGGTCTACCTGTTCATGGTCAATGTCATCATCATCAACCCATTCGTGATCATTCCCCGATTCAAAAGATTGTTCACTATACGAAAGAGTACCGTCAGAAAATCTGTCTTCCGAATGCCTCGCCATAAATAAAGTATTGAAAGAAGGTTGAGAAGAAGTGTTTTGATTTCTTTGTTTGTTTTGGGTGCAAAATGATGGTGTTGGTTTTTTTCTTGGTTTAATCAATTCACGAGTGGCATATTCATTTGAAGTCCCATTCTGAAAATAATGTATATCAGAATCATGTACTATACCTAAATTGCCGCTTTCCCTATCAGAGCTAGAAGAAGATGAATCTGAATATTCGGAATCATCTTCATAATTATAAGGGGTTAAAAACGAAGACCTACTATTATTACCAACTGCTGGACTAACTGAACGTGTGCTAACTGAAGCAAGTTTATTTGAGAGAAAATTAGCTGCAAACTGTGTATTATTAGACTGTGTACTGACCAGTCTACTTTTATTAAATTCTGCAAATGATTTCGATTTATTCACGCGCACACAAGAGTATACTGGTTCATGAACATCTAGAGGACTATCTAAGTCATTTACATGTGGTTTGACCTTATTATCCAACATGGGTGAGTATTTCTCATTTACATTTATATCACGAAGAAGGGCTTTCGAAAACATTTCGTCAACTTGCGAACTGTTATAATCAGTATCAGATAATAAACGTTCCCAGGATTCTAATGTTTCATCTTGATCCTGGGACTCAATTTCTCTATTATCAGGTTTAGTTTCATTTTCTTTGTAAAGTTTGTAAATTTCAGAAATTTTATTACTACCGGACTGACTGAAAAAGGATTCCATTTCCTTACGCTTTTGTTCAATTTTATCTTTAGAAAGAGAGGGTTCGAACTGACCATGGCGGATTGTGTTTGAAGTAGGGACGCGTTTAGGAGATTCATTTCCCCAAGGTATTATTTTGCTCGATGTAGATCCAGTTAATGGTTGTGACTCATACGAAAGAAACTCAATGTTTTTGGGTAATTTGTGTACACTCTTTGAAAGATCATTCGAGTATGTTAGGTTAGTGTCCTCCACAGGCGATTCAATTTGCTCTAATAATGAAGCAAATTTGTGAGAGTACTTGTCTGCGGCACTTCTTCTCTTCTCTGATTTCTTAATCTCTGGAGTTGAATCGCTATTAAATAAAGCGATACCCTTACTGAAAACAGCACTTTTTGATGATCTCAGAGGATTTGGCATTCTCACATCTCTTTCGTCATTATTAATATTTTGCATAGTTTTTTCAAACATCTCTAAATTTCTTTTTACAGCCAAAGTTCCAGGAGATGTTTTTGTGATGTGTTTTGGGGCATGGGAGATAGAAACCCCATCTTCAAAAGCTGCAATACTAGATTTGATTATGCCCGAACGAGAACGCTTAATTTCTGAGCCAGATGAAAAAGTGTTGGCATTAGAAACCATCCCAGATTCAAATTTAGAGCATTCTCTTTTAATTTTTTCTTTTGTAGTCAGATTTTCGGGTTTCCGTAACGTAAGAATAACATCATCAGCGACTCCAAATACCTTTTCCACATTCGTTTTATCAATTCTTTTCACATGTTCAGTAAAACCAGCTTGTTTGGTTGTACAATCGGTTTTGTCTGTATCCGCAAACACTTGAATAATATCTTTGCTCAATCTTTTAACATTTACTTTATTTTCAACATCGGGATGGCTTTCTGATTTAGAATTTTCAAACTTATTTTCTTTTATTCTCAAGACAACATTATTTTTATTATTTAGATTAGGTTTAGAGTGAAATGATGAATTTTGTACATTAGAAGTACTATTTTCAATAAAGCTTTCCCACTTCTTCTCCCATTTCTTATCTATTTGAGGCTTACTTTTTGTTTCTTGCTTTTTCGTATCTTTAATATTTTTATTACTGATTTCTTTACTTTGTCCTGAAATATCCCATTTAGCTACCTTACTTTTATTTTGATCCTTTGAAACCCGACGGTACGTATTTTCTGCAACTTTTTCCCATATTTTTTTATTTTTCAATCTAGTGTTTACATATAAATTTTCTCCTACTTTTTCCCATTGATTTTTAGGCTGAGATGCACTGCTTTCTTCAGCATCGGGTTCCCATTTCTTAACTTTTTCCTTAAACATTTTTTTCTTTTTATAAGCCGCAAAAGTAGATTTACTTTGTTTCAGTTGTTGGAAAACACCTTTTGGTTGTTTGATATTGGCATTATTAGAATCAGTATTTTTATCTTTTAAAAGGAGTTCTTTACTTCGTTGTACATATTGGCCCTGAAATTCGGTTACAGCTCCTTTAGTCCACGGCTTTCCCGATGTTGCAACCTTTTCTGAAGAACTTATAGCATTTTCCCACTTACTAGCTACCTTACCTTGATTGGCGAGAAATTCTTCGCTTTCCTTTTCTTTTATAGTATCTAACACACCTGTATTTGCGTTTCCCACGGTGTCCGGAGGTAGAGATGAGAGAGATTGAGTTCGCACACTGAAAGCTTTAGTTCTTTCTGCTTTAGAATCATTAATTCTTTTAAAATCAGTTGTGGGCAGTGGGGGTACATAATAGTTGGTAAATTTAGATTTTATATTACTCGAATCATTCTCCAATTTGGATTCTGAAGTTTGCCTTTTTTCATTTCTGATATTAGCATTTGAGTATTGTTGTGCATTTTTTTTCACCTGAGAAATCTGTTGTTCATATTTTTGCTGTTTGAAGTTTGTTTTAGGGAGAGGAGGTACTACAAAATCTGGTTTATTTTTAAGCTTGATGTCTTGAATAGAATGAGAACTGTAGCTTGACCCTTGATTATCTGACAGAACAGATACTGACGAGCTTTTATTTCGAAAAGAAAAAGAGGATTGTTCATTTAGACCTTCGTCTTTAGTATCATTTTGAAGAGAGATTTTCCTTATACTCTTCTCAATTAGTGAATTAGTTCTATGCACATTTGGTTTATAAACTTTTCTTGTCATCTCTGGAGTTTGAGATAACTTTTTAGAAGTTTCAGGAAGAGAGGAGCTGAACACATGACCTCTCATCATTTGCATTACTGGTTTTGAAGTTGATTCTTGGGAAGAATTTAAATTCCTTTTTCCTCCTATTGAGCTGACATCATTTCCTGATGTAAGTGCGTCGTAAAATACTTCCTCTTCAGAGTTTAAACTTTCTTGAGACCTTCCTAAAGAAGCACCTCTTGTGGATGCGGATTCATTTTCTTTGTGAAGCTTTCCTGAAGTTGACAAACTTCTATAATGGTGATACTTCTGAAGCGATTTAGCGTTTATTCCACTATCTGAAATATGAGTATCAGTATCCTTTGTTTGGGATCTCCCTGACCTTTCAGTTCTTATAGGTTCTTGTGATTCCTGTTTACTTTGATCTTCAAACATTTGTTGTATTCTTTTGGCTTCCCTATTTGATCCCGGGACAAATGAAATTTTTTGATTTAATATTTTCTGCTCTTGGTCTTTGCGTTGTTGTTCATATAATTGTTGTTGTTTTAACAGCATTTCGGATCTCTTCTGTTCTTTCTTTTGTTGTTCAATTCTCTCTTGTTCTTTCTTTTGTTGTTCAATTCTCTCTTGTTCTTTCTTTTGTTGTTCAATTCTCTCTTGTTCTTTCTTTTGTTGTTCAATTCTCTCTTGTTCTTTCTTTTGTTGTTCAATTCTCTCTTGTTCGATTCTTTGTCGTTCAAACTGTTGCTCTCGTTTATGTTGCTCAATTTTTTCTCTTTCAAGTGCTTGTTTTTTTAAACGCTCATGCTCAACCTTTTGTTCTTCAAGACGGATTTGTTCAAGTTTTTGTTTTTCTAAATTCTTTTGCAGAAGATCATGTTCTTTCCTATTCTGCATCTCAAGAAGTTGATGTTCTGTAATTGGAATTTCATTTTTATTTTCCTGAAGTTTGTATTGTCCTTTCTGCGCATGCACTAGACTTTGTTGTTCAGTTTGTAATTTTTCTACGTTTCTATTATGTTGTTCATTTTCGTTCAGCTTTTCAGCAGGTTGTAGTTTAGGTTTTCCTTGTTGTTTTTGTTGATGTTGTCGTTGCTCCTGCAAATGACGTTGTTCCATCGTTGATTCATGATTATAATAGTTTTTAGTTTCTTCGATATGTCCTTCTCGTAAATGAGATGAATTTGCAAGGAATTCAGAACCAGCAATTGAATTTACTCTGCGGAAGGGAGCCGCAGATTTGTTTGTATTCTGTTCAGAGACAGATTTTGTTCTCCCATATCCAATCTTACGGTTATTTTCCCCTTCATATAGTTGCTTGTTAATTGCAGCCTTATGAATAGCTATCTTAACGAGTTGTTCTTCGGTGAATAACAATGAACTAGGATCTTTATTTACATTTTTATTCAATTCGCTCGTATTTAGACGTGACTGATCAAGGCTTTGAGATAAACCATATGAATTTTGCGAACTAGATTCAAATTTATTTTGAATTTCACTTACTTTATTCGTCTTGACTGTTTTGTCAGAATAAGTAAATATTGGTTTTAAATTACTATCATCAGATTTATTTAATGCATTTTGCAGTTTCTCTCGCTTGTTCTCCAGATTTAAATTATTTATTTTTTGGTTCATATTACTGGTTAGAGAGTTGTCTAAAAAGGATTCTTTTATTACAATTGGACTAGACTTTGACCTCGATAAGGAAAAAGGCATATTTGTATTTTTATAGACTTGATCATCAGGAATATTAATTTTTTCTTGAGATTTTGAGGTTGTTAATCTATTTTGAAAGTTATGGGAAGTATTTAATGACTTTTTTGGTACTGTCGGAGGTGTTAAAACCTCGCCTTTCGTTGGAATAGGAGGACAGTGATTATCTATAATAAAATCTGAGAATTCAACTGGCCTGCAGTCAGGTACTTTTGTGCGCAAGTGTAAAGTTGTAGGACGTTTTGATAAGAAAGGTAAATCAAACTTCATGGAATCAATAGGAGGGATATTCGAGAAGGGAACATTAGAGAGAGGTTGGAAAGAATGCCTGGGAAGTGGATTTTGATTTGTATATTTTTCCTCGCTTCTGTTTCGCACAAATGGCAGATGATGATGATTTCTTTTGTTCTTTTCTTCTGAGGCTTTTGAAAATAATTCAGATTTTTTACGAACTTCCTTCTTGTCAAGCTTTTGCAACAAATTTACTGGTTTATTTAAATGAGATTTCTGCTCGTTATGATAGATATCAAGGATATTACTTTCAGGTACTGATTTAGAAATATCATGTGATATTCCGTCCAGGGAAATGCTATCCTTTAATTCACTAGATATATCATCTGTGGTAGGGTTCTTAAACATTTCTGATTTTTTAAGTACTTCCTTTTTGTTGACTTTACTTAGGAGGTTAAAAGGTTTGTTAATACTTGCTTTAAACTGATTGTGATAAATCCCTGGAAGTTCTTTACGTAACACTGATTCATGTTCTGATGATTTAATAGAAAAAACTTGCCCTTCCTCGTCCTCACCAGATTCTTCTGAATCGTCAGTTTGCTTTTGTGAAGTTAAATCTTCATGGTCATTAGGTTGTGCGCTATTTCCATTAAGTACTGGCTGAGTGGCAGAAAAAGATTCATAATTTGCAGGTTCATCGGTTATTGCCTGAACAACATCTCCAAAAGATTTACTTTGAATTGGTGTTCCAGCCACAAATGGTCTGGGCTTCGAATTAGAAACAGCTTCAAATGAGTTTCTTCTTAAAGCCAAAGGAACGAATTTTGGAGAGCTACTTCCAGAGACAGAATGCCTTTGTGACTGATCTTGAGAACGTTTTTTGGCAGCTCTAATTTTCCAAGGAAGATCTTTTAAATCTTTTTTCTTGGCGTTTTCCTTTTCTTTAGCATCAGTTTCAGGTGAAGATTCGAATCTCTCTGACGTTTCCACTTCTGTTTTTCCGTCTGAATAATCATCCGAACCTTGCTTAACCATTTCTTCTCGTGATTTGCATTTTACAATGGCTGAAGAAAGGTAGGATCTTGCTTCTTCCCTACTAGGTTGCCTTTGTAACTGGTGTTTAGAATCACTAGAATTAGAAAGACTTCTGTTTTCTTGATATTTAATTTCATCATCACCGGAGGATGAAAGTGAGTCTTCTATTCCTTTTGCCCTTTGTTCAACTTCCATTTCCTTCCTTTTCTTAGTTTCGTTTTTTAATCCATTTTCTGAACTTCTCAAAATTGCTGTTTGAACTGTTTCAACTGTTTCAGTGTCACATTCTTCGTCATCAGTATCTAAATCATCTTCCAGATCGGAGTCATCTTCATCATCTGCATCAAGATGTTCATAAGGAGAGTTTGAATCATCTCTTTCTTTCGTTTTTCCATTTTCACGTGCCAAACTACCTTCACTTTCGACAACTGTACTTAAAGAGGTTTTTAGCTTATCAATCAAACCAATTAACTGTTCACTCTCCTCAGGAGTTTCACTAATATCAGGAACAACTATTTGACTTTTCGATTTTGTTATTTTATTTTTTAACTTGTCC
>SEYY01004655.1:0-5000 GCA_009176605.1 Armadillidium nasatum
AAAACTCTTGGGACATTCCGTTGTGACACGTATTTTTTTCAATCGTTTTCAATTCTCGAATGAAAAATGACAAAGCCTTGGATAATACATAATATATATGCATATCCAATCACAATTAATATAATCTGATTATTTTTAGTGAAGTTATTTTAAGTATTTTAATATTCTTTATAGAATTTTTTTTTTACTTTAAAGTCATTAGAATAGCATTATTTTTAGAGAATTAATACAAATAATAAAAGTAGAATTAACAGAAAGAAATTTAACAAACAGTTAAGTAATATAACATCTAGTAATCAAATTTTTTTTTTTTTTTTTTTTTTTTTTGGCTTTAATATCTTAATGAAATTTGATACTTGAGAAAAATTAAGTTAATGCTTATTTTTTTATTAGGATTATTTTGGCTGTATTGATGAGACAAGAAAAAGCGTCATGACGTGTGAGAAAGATTGATTCTTTTTTTTTGGTGAGACAGCCTAAATAATTGATTCACATCATTGGTTGATCCTGCAGAAAAATTTTCACGTGAACTCTTGTTCAATGGTTAAGCTACCTACGGGAGCACACCATGTGAAACTGCTCTCAGTACTTAAGCACTGTTATGACTACAATAGTGGAAGCTTTAACACTATTGTATTCATGGATCTGGAATAGTTACTATTTAGTAACTATTGTTTTTTTAGATACGTTTTTCTCCTAGTCTAACTTTGGTGTTTCTAATCATACACCTAAGTAATGTATTTTTCATTATTTATCGTATTTCATATTTTCATGTTTATTTCTTTTCTTTCTCTCAAGTTCATTTTTTGTGATATTTAGATAAATTTTTAATATGGATCATTCAAATAAAATAATCTATCCTGAGATCTTATTTTATAAATTAATAAAATATTTCGAAAGAAGAGCCATGTCTTGGTCGGTAAATTTGGAAACAATAATCTCAGGAAAAAATATACCGATCAAAGATGGGATAAGATCAAGTTTTTTTTAAGAGGAAGAATCACATCTATTCTTCATAAACCTATATAGCAGTAATAAGGCTAGTGTCCAGATAGAAGAAGTCTCATTTAAACTTTTGAAGATCTTTTAGAAATCCATATATAAGTTTAACGTAACTTTAGAAACCTGTGACCATATTAAATATAATTTAAAGGAAGATGTAGAAATTTCAATGCTAGAAACTGAAGTCCGAAATATCCGGTGGTGGAAACTCTCACTCCATAACTTAGGATATAAGAATATATATATATATATATATATATATATATATATATATATATATATATATATATATATATATATATATATATATATATATATATATATATATATATATATATATATATGGGTGGTTAAATTGTATGGGCCGATGTTGAATGTGAACCACACCTAAACGTCAAGTTTTTTACTACATTTCATTTGACTTTTTTCAATTTCAGACTTACTCAATTTGAACCATGGAAAGATACACAATGGAGCAACGTGTTAAAGTTATTCAGGCTTATTATGAAAATGGGCGTTCAAATCAAAATGCATATCGTGCACTTCGTGATTTTTTTGGTCAATTTAATCGTCCAAATGTGCGTACAATCGGAAAAATCGTGAAAAAATTTGAGCAAACCGGGTCTGTAGGAGATTTGAAAAGACCAGTGCATGCTCGTACAGCTCGTACTGCAGAAAATATTGCTGCTGTTCGCGATAGTGTGGCTGAGGAGCCATCCACTTCAACTCGTCGTCGTGCCCAACAATTGCACCTCTCACGCTCGTCGTTGATGAACATTATGCATAAAGACTTGCATTTAAACGCTTACAAGGTGCAATTGACTCAAGAACTAAAGCCTCTTGACCATACAAAACGTCGTCAATGGTCAGAATGGTGGCAAGAAATGGCAACAGTGGATGATCAATTTTCGAGGAAAATCATCTTCAGTGATGAGGCACATTTTCACCTCAGTGGATTCGTCAATAAACAGAATTGCCGCATTTGGGCGAATGCTAATCCAAGAGTGATTGTCGAAAAAACCAATGCACCCACAAAGAGTGACTGTTTGGTGTGGTTTATGGGCTGGCGGCATCATCGGGCCGTATTTTTTCCAAAATGAGGCCGGTCAGGCAGTTACTGTGAATGGTGTTCGCTATCGTGAGATGATAACGAACTTTTTATGGCACGAATTGGAAGGTATGGATGTGGACGATATGTGGTTTCAACAGGACGGTGCCACTTGCCACACAGCTAACGAAACAATGGCTATTTTGCGCGACAAATTCAATGGCCGTGTTATCTCACGTGGTGGCGATGTCAATTGGCCGCCAAGATCATGTGATTTGACACCGTTGGACTTCTTTCTTTGGGGTTATTTGAAAGAAAAGGTGTACGTCGATAAGCCAGCAACAATTCAAGAGCTAAAGGATGAGATAATTCGGCACATTAACGGCATAGAACCCCAATTATGCCTCAGCGTCATCGAAAATTTGGACCATCGGATGGAGGTGTGCCGCCGAGGTCGCGGCGGCCATTTGGCCGATATTTTGTTCCATACATAATTGAACCATACCATATTATCATAATAAAAAGAAATGACAATAAATTCCTAAGTAATTTGTGTTTTATTCAAAATCAACATCGGCCCTTAAAATTTAACCACCCTTATATATATATATATATATATATATATATATATATATATATATATATATATATATATATATATATATATATATATATATATATATATATATATATATATATATATATATATATATAATAATAACTTATGAAGAAAGAATGTAAAGAAAAAAAATTGGTCACATACAAAATATAAGAAGATAAAAATGTAAAGCAAATTTAAACAATAGGATAGTTATTATAATAGTTTCTTTTGTTAGGTTTTATCTTATTAAGATTTTGTTTTCTATTTTTTAGTGAATGGATTATTTTTTTTGTACATGATATATTTTTAGAAAGGGAGATATGTAAAAGTTTTAATCCCTTTTATGTTCTTTTCTTTAATATATCATGTAATAGCTTCAAATTTGTGAATGGATATCTCACCTTTATTTTTTGAGCTTCAAATTTGTAATGTTAAATTTCTTAGATTTTATATTTCATTATTATTATTTTGTATACTTTTAAAATTTTTATATTCTATAATAAGTTTATTTATTTTTATATTAAAAAAAAGATTTGTATGATAATTTATATAATATAATAAGACGTAGAAGACTTATACTTTGTGGCTATAAAAGAAAGAATTATTATATAAGAATAACATTAACTTGTGGAACATAGTCGAAGAAATATTGGATTAAAAACATTCAAGATAGAACTTCAAAGAAGAGCCTAAAAAATTGTCCTGGATAAATTGAAAGAAGAACTTTATGGAACTCTTGGCCATAAGGCGAGAGACATCCTTTGACCATAAGGTGAAGGATGATTCCATTAACCCTTTCGCTGCGGCATGGCCTATTATTACTTCACCCGAAGATAATCGACAGATCACCAGCATAATTGGCGATGGGGGAAGGTGGAATAGAGTGGAAAGGGGGTAAAGAGATAGTCAGAATTGCATCTTTGAAAAATTATCTTACATAATATTTACGATCTTCTCTCGTCAAATGCCGAAAAGAGACTGAATACGATCGCACTTTCTATAAAAAAAAAAAAAAAATTTTATCCGAGGCTATAGAATGGTTGGGGTTGACAATTGATCTGATCTTTAGAATTTAATATAGGAAGGTAATATTCATCAGGACAATTTTTTCAGACTTTGTATTGAACCTCCAATGAAACAGGAAAAATCATAAATAACATAACGGCGATTAGCATATAGTAGACGTTCTCCATGGACTAATATTAGTCCATGCGTCATGCGTATGACATTTTCGATGGACTATATTTAGTCCACGAAGGATGATTCCATTAAATAGAAGATAATTGACAGATCACCAGCAAATCTTGATAGATAGACAAATGACGTTCTTTGGCAATTAGGTGAAGAACGATCTGATCTTTAGAATTTAATATAGGAAGGTAATCATCAGGACAATTTTAACATCTTTAAATTGACGTTGCAAATAAGTAATGTTGTCGAACTCACCGAAACTCTTCCGAAGGGTCTGCGAGGTTTAAAAATATTTAATTTCTTGAAGTTTCGGCCACAGATAGATTTAATGCTACCTTAGTAAAGATTTTTTTAGTACTTATATATATTTTTTTTATTCCTTTCTCATTTGTGTTCGAGAGTTGAATTGTGTTGTGTTCGAGAGTTGTCACAACATTATAGTAGAAAGAAACTTATAGGATTTATTCACATAATTCCATCGTCATCTTTTT
The DNA here is from genome assembly GCA_009176605.1 of Armadillidium nasatum. Classification (NCBI taxonomy): domain Eukaryota; kingdom Metazoa; phylum Arthropoda; class Malacostraca; order Isopoda; family Armadillidiidae; genus Armadillidium; species Armadillidium nasatum. The sequence continues at coordinate 4,334 of SEYY01004655.1, forward strand.
ACAATATATATATATATATATATATATATATATATATATATATATATATATATATATATATATATATATATATATATATATATATATATATATATATATATATATATATATATATATCATTCATTGTTTGCCACATTTGACATATCCACAAGGCACAAACTGAAGCATTAGAATTTATTATTTGCATTGTGAGTTGTGATCAGATTATAGCTTAAATTTCATTAATATTTACATCTGATTTAAGACCTGGAAAGCAAGCCTAAATATTATTTCCATTTTTCAGTTCTGGGCTGGTTTTGCTATTTTGATGGAGCTCTTGCTTGGAGTATTCAACCACAATAATCTGTTCTTTTGTTTTATAGTAATTTGAATGTACAAAATGAAATTAAAAGTAATTTTTTTTCTTGTTTTAATTCATTGGATTCCCATGTTTGAGTTATTTTCATTGTCATAAAAGTCAAACTTGTAATAACTTGGAGTATTAAAATCTTTTAATACAATTTTGAATATTTGTGATTACTTTAAAATAAATATTTTTGTATAGATCCATCTATAATGTAAATAATATAGAAAATCTCATAATAGAAATAAAAAAAAAAAAAAAAAAAAACGAAAAAAACTAGCATTTTTTGACAGTGGCTCAGCATTACGCATTTTGTCTTATTCA
>SEYY01004655.1:10000-37332 GCA_009176605.1 Armadillidium nasatum
AGTTAAAAATATACGAAAAGGCATAATAAATTAGTCTTCAATTATTTAACCCAGAATGTTTATATTATAATTATATATATTATTTTATTAGGTAAAATGAAGCAAAGAAAAAATAGTGTTCCATTTAATTAAGTTAGTATTTATTATGTTTAAGCTTAAAGTTGCGTCTTTAAAATTGAAAGCAATAGATTTCTGTTAAATAGCATATTTTGAGTTTTTATCTTATTATTATATATATATATTAAATATATTAATTTTACATTTATATTATTATAAAGTGTTTTATCTATATTTTCTATTTTTTTCATTAAATTTATAATAGATGTTTTAGCTTTTATGTAATAAATTATTAAAAAGAGGGAAAAGACAACCGAGATTTTTATGATGCGTTAAAAACAAGATGGCCGAGTGTAAATTTTTGTGACTATAGTTAATTAGTTTTAAAATATTAATTACCTTACAAAATAAGTGCCGTATATATTTATTTATATCTTTATTATATTATATTAATAATGTAAAGAGAATTTAATGATTAATAAAGTTAAAATAGTTTATAAAGATTCATGAAGGGCATAGAATTTAAAATCACACGTGCGCAAGCGGAAGAAAACGACGAAGTCACGTGATTCTAGAAGTCAAAGATATGAGCGGGAAAATGAAGAGATTCTAAAATTAATTCAAATTCTAGAATGTCTGAACCATCCGTCAAAGTACAGTGATAAAAACTATATTAAAAGTTGTGTTATTTTACAAAGTTGTTATTTAAAAACATTTAAGGACGAATCTTTGCCTTATTAATTAATATACAGCTGAAATGTAAAAGTGAATTAACTATATAATAGCTACCCTTCATATTTGAAATTATGCGTAACAAATAGAGGAATCTAAGTGAATAATTTTTTGAAGATCGTTCAGAGGAAGAGAGAAGATTTCACAATTAAACAATCGGAAGAAGAATAGAAGATGTTTCGGCTTTATCTCATGTCTAGATTTGGACTCCTGGAATAGAAACTATTCGGGACCTGTAGTAGGCCAAAACAGCTTGGAGTAAGCTACTTTAAAATCTGTAGTAGATTACGGAGTGAGTGGAATATTGGAGAAAGCCCTGAAAAGTATGTATATGAATGACAAGTGCAATGTAAGAACAGGATACGAAAACAGAACATGGTTCGATGTGAGGGCAGGTGTTAAACAGGGAAGTGTGTTGTCACCAATCTTGTTCATAGCCTATTTGGACACTGTAATAAAGTCGGTAAGAGAGGAGATAGGAGATTTGGATAGAGATGTGATGGTTTATGTGGATGATCTGCGTGTTGGAGTGAGGATGGGGAAACGTTGAGGAGAGTTGTGATGAGCTTTAAGAACAAATTGGAAGAAGCAGGAATGAGTATGAACGTGGATAAGACAGATTATGGTGGTGAAGAGAGGAGAGGTTGGTGGTGGAGGTGGACGGTTCGGAGATTAAAAACATGGAAAAGTCCAAATATTTAGGAGGACTGTTTGGGAGAGAGGGAGGAAGTGCTTTGGAGATCTCAAGTAGAATAGACCAGTATGGAAGAACGGTTAGAGCACTATACCCTATTATAAGAGATAGGTGGATGGCGGGAGAGGTGAAGAGGACTATTTTTGAAAGCATCCTGACTCCGATATTGCTGTACGGAGCTGAAACGTGGAGTATGACATCAAGGGAGGAGAGCAGGATGCAGACTGCGGAGATGAACGTGCTGAGGGCAATATCGTAAAAGACTAGAAGAGACAGAGTGCGAAATGAGACAATTAGAGAGAGCGTGGGGGTGAAACCCATACTTAACAAGGTGGATGCGGCAAGGCTTGAGGTGGTGGGGGCATATGGAGAAGATGTCGGAGGAGAGGGTGGCCAGGAGGAGATGGGAGTGGAGGCTGGGGGTGTTAGATTGAGGGGCAGACCACGCAAAAGATGGAGAGAATCCGTGGACTCATTGAGAAGAAATCAGATGCCTTCTATGTGGAAGAACGGATCTTTGAAGACAGAGGCAGATGGAAGAGGATGCTCCTGCCACTGACAGGCTCGTGAGCCTTCCTGGGAGAGGATGTAAGATGTAAGTAAGTAGTAAAATTGTGTCGAGACAGTTTGGTTTCTTCTGATGTAGTATCATAGGATATTTTGTAGGAGTTGCAGGATATTAATAAGGAAGTCATCCTAGAATAGACGTATGGTCTTTTCAGTGTCTCTGTAATAGACATGTCAAAATAGAATAGGGAAATAACATTGTACAAGGTACATGTAGAATGTTCCTTTATTATGTTAGAACCTAAACGATTCCGAAGATAGGCCATTATCATTTATTAATATATTACGCTACCATAACATCCTTTAATATATTATTGATTTATGTCATTTGTAAATACTTATTTATTCTAGTAAAATAATATAATGAAGTGGTGTTTTAATAGCCATGCTAGAGAGAGTCTGATTTAACATATTATTTTTATTTAAAGGAGGTAGTAGTTCTAATTTAACATCTGGAACTTACGAACTTTTCATATATATATATATTATATATATATATATATATATATATATATATATATATATATATATATATATATATATATATATACCACACTATCCCGGTCAAAGAATCGGGCTGACAAGCCTAACGGTCTTTTCTGCAATTGCCAGCGAAGTCGAAATCTCAGGGACCTTCTTGACCTTTCTTTGAAGGTTCACTGACCCCTTCCCCTCAGATTCGAGAATTTCAACCGGATTGAAGCTAAAAAAAAAAGTCAGGAAAAATTGTGAGGACGTACCAATACCGAAAGATTATGAGGACGTAGCAATACGGAAAGATAACTTCCTGACATCGATTTTGAATGGTTCAAGGGGCCAATTCCAAAGAGTTGAACCACCCAAAATGGTGTCAGGAAAGAGCGTGAGGTTAATTTGAGCGGAATGACTTGCAATTGCAAATCAAAATTCCTTTAGGCTTATATGCCCGATTCTTTGACCGGGATAGTGCGGTATTTACTACAATATATATATATATATATATATATATATATATATATATATTATATATATATATATATATATATATATATATATATATATATATAATTATATATATATATATACAAAAATAGTAGTAATGGAGATACTTGTGCAAAGAGTTTCTTTTTTCATAAAGATTTTCTTTTTTTACCAAATAAAACTTTAAGTCTACATTACACAAGCACGCTATACAAAGCTTTTTAAAAAAATTTCCATACTGTCCATTAAGTTTTGACACAAAAAAATTTAACGTACCACATTATCCACCTCAAAAAATGGCCGAGAACTTACAGTATATTCACATTATAAATTTCCAACATGTACAAAATACAATTTTGAAATTTTTTCCATTTATAGTAAAAGAAGATGAAGTTAAAATATCTATTAAACCATTAAATGAATTTAAACATGACCATTTTTATAGAAGGCATATCACGAAAGACGAAATAGAAAATTTAGTTTATAAATTACAATGTAAAAACGCTAGTTATCAAATGAATCGTGGTTTAAAGTAAGATAATATTAATTCAGAGGAATCTGACAGAAACACCATAAATTTCTATTAAGGAAAATAAAACACGAAGGCAATTAAAAAAAAAAAAAAAAAAAACAGAACTACACCATGACGATATACTCGTACTAAGTTATCTACGCCCTACGGGAAAAAATGAGGTTGAAAAAAAAATATATAAAAAAAATGAAAGCGTTAATTTACAGAATAACTAAGTGTCCTTTTGTTTTATTTTTTTGTTGGCATACGAAGAACAATTGAAAATTTATAATCCACTTTCAAAGGAAAATAAATTAATTCTTTTTGTGGTTGCAACTGGTAGTCTAATTAAAATCATGCGAAGATAAAACAATTCTTTATTATACTGCAGTGACTAGAAATGAAAATTTAACTCTATTCCAATTGCTTCAATTGTGCAATCAAAGCACTGTTGATGAAATCACTCTCTTTTTCACTGATATTTTAAATATCAAATGTCACTTGTCAGCCTCAAATTATAACTATTGATAACAGTAAAGCTCTAATTGCAGCAGCCATTAGAGTTTTCAATGAAGATACAATAACAACATATATTAATAAAGCATATGAAGTGGAGGTAAATAAATCAGCTTCTCAATTAAAACAGTTGTACATTTATGTACAGCACATTTTATTAACCAGCTTATGAGACATTTCCCCCCCGAAAAAAATATTAAACACTTGGTGAAAAAAAGCTATATTATCAATAATCTACACAGATAATTTTACTGAACAAGAAAAATTTTTTAAAGCTCTAATTACAATTATGAGTTACAAATTTTGTTGTAAACCAGATGGCACACGATATATTTGAAAACACTAAGTTAGAAAGAGAACAATCAAAAGACACTGAAAATGATTTTGTGAAAATTTATGAACAAATTTTTGGTGTAGATGGGAAACATTGTAAAAAATGAATCCTTATACTTCGCCAAATTTGATAAAATAAGAACAGATATTGCACATAAAGCGAAGACAATGAAACACAAACAAAAAATATATTTTTTAATGAAGAATTTCGTTCAATATTTCATGAATTACTGCGTTCCAATTTGGCCTTTATGGTCAAATACGTTAGTTAGACAAATTTAAGTAATTTTAAGACCAGAAGAGAAAATCAGTTTGACAAATACAACAACTAAATCAACTTTTGCACATGAAAAACATTGTCTTCGAACGAAAACAAATGCGTTAAAATAGCAGAATGTTAAAATATACGCAAAATACATGACAACAAGTAAAAGAATTTAACTTTGCATCAAAACATAAGTCAGCTAGAAAAAAAAAGGAAGAAAGAAAATTGGGAAACAAAGAAAAGTAATTACAACATGCCACAGAAATGTAATATAGACAACAATTTTTACATGCAAAAAAAAAGGAAAACATTGTATGCTTATATTCATCAATTTTAACGAAAAAGAAATCAGATGTTTTAACTCAGCATCAAAAATTAATTACTAATAATAATACACAAGATACTAAACTTATTAGACTTGATTCGCTTGAAAATTTAAATTTGTCATTTGAATCTGTGGAAGAAAACTGGAGAAAGAAATTGAAGAAAAGCGAATGGAAAACACAAATAATGAAATAACAATAGTGGCTCGCAGAACATTGAAAATAAATGAAATTCATGAAACAATAACTGAAGAAAAAAACACAATAATATATAATAAAAGAAAATGTAAGTGAAACCGAAAAGGGAATTTAGCTAAATTAAATACTGAGTTTTAAAAAGAAAAACAAATTTAAAAACACTTGTCAACAAAACATGGATAGACGATGAAGCCATTGACAAAGCTATTGAAATGGTATTGCAGAAATTGAAAATGAGTAATAAAAGAACACCGACATAACAGGATGCATTCCTACTTACTACATGCAGTCACTTTTCAATTCTAAATTCGAAATGACATTATATAAAAAAAATTTACTTTAGGACAATGTCCTAATGGTGATAATCAATGGATATACAAGCACACACGCAAAAAAAAAAAAAAAAGGAAAACATTGTATGCTTATATTCATCACTTTTAACGAAAAAGAAATCAGACGTTTCAACTCGGCATCAAATTTTAAAATACCAAAAAATGTTAGTGAGGGTATTAAAAATTTAATTTATGAAATTCATGTTGCTAATGATTCACCTATAGAAATAACGAAATACAAATTTTCCAATATTGATACACCTCAACAAAATAACGTATATGATTGCGGATTATGCGCTATCAATAATGCAAAAAGTGTTATGAATGAGTATATTATATCAGAATGAAAATAGTAAAACAGATCGTTTGAATTGTCAGGAATTGGAAAATTATGCTTTTAGTGATAAAAACGATTTCGTTCAAGCAAGTGCTAATGTCATAACAAATGACAAACATGTGAAAATTTAACACAAAAAAAAAGAATTTTACATTTGGTATTCACGAAGCAAAATATTCTAATACAATCAAAACTACTGTTAACAATGACAAATGGAATCTGTGTAGGGTTGAAAATTGTTTGCATTAAATTAAATTAAATTAACATTAAATCGAGACCAATTGAGATGGTACAATGTTTGTACTGTCGAAATTGGTTTAATGAAAAAATGTTTTTTAAAAGCAAAATTCGAAGAAAACTTAGCAACACATGATAATTTTTTGTGTAAAAAATATATTTCAAGAAAATATTAATATATATATATATATATATATATATATATATATATATATATATATATATATATATATATATATATATATATATATATATATATATATATATATATATGAAAAATTATTTTATTTTTATTCAATCCTTCAAACTTCGAAGTAATTTTATGTATCGAACCTAAGTTTTTTTTCGCAGTCTCTCCGACTCACCTGGCAGAATTTTTCTACTTTTCTTTTTTTATTAATCTCATTAACTAAAAACTATATATATATATATATATATATATATATATATATATATATATATATATATATATATATATATATATATATATATATATATATATATATATATATATATATATAAATAAATAACGATTTTAAAACTTATCTAAGGCAATTTTAATAACGAGAGAATAAACATTTCTGTCATTATACTAAAATATCTTTTCTCATTTGCATAATTTAGTTACTCCTCCCAAATTTTAGCTTCTAGACGAATTTTATTAACGACGACTAATTATTTTTACGAATATAAATAAAATATAATCAAATAATAGTAAATGTTCTCTTTTAATTTTTGGATGCTTTAACATGAAAACCGATTTATTTTCGTTATTTTCTTAATAAATCTAGTTATAATATCCAGTTTTAAATTAGTATCCCTTACCCCAAAAATTAGAACTTAAATTACATTATTCAATCATTTTTAATTTTATTGAAATTGTTCTTGGTCATGACATAAAACTCATTAATAATTTCCACTTGATTTATTTTATAGAATTTGATATCGCGAGATAAATTTTCTTCTTTCCTTTCTTCGTCACCAAAATATTTTTCCATCCTTAAATTGAACTCACAGTATTTAAAAATAATTTTTAGACACTAACTACCATTAATTGTTACAACTACTTAGTTAATATTCCTTTTATGTTAAACCTTTCCACAACTATTCCTTCCTCTCTTATACTTACATAAATATTATCAATAATTTCCTTTACTTTTGCATCCCGTATTTCTCCATTCTCGTTTTTGTAACTACATCAACTTATTTTATATCGTAATTTTAATTCGGTTCAATCCCAAAAGTTCTTACACTTTTCTTTAGTGGTTTAATTTCCTTAAAAAAGTTGAAAATCCCCAATATAAGATAAAATAACGTTATTCGTATTTTTTAATATGTGAAGTTCAATAAGTTCTTTTCCATTTCCATTAATTTTTTTAAAAAAGAAATATTTATTTAGTTCTTCAATTTATTTAGTTGTCAAGTTTGTTGTGAATAATATAGACGTTGCATTTTTTTTTTTTTGTGAATAATATTTTATAATATTTTATACAAATTAATATGTCTCTAAATTATAACATTGAGTGGTTTACAAACAATATTAAAAATGAATTTGAAGCTATAAAGTTTTTTCAAAATTTCAATATAATACCATTAAATAAAATATGCATAAATGGACATTCGATGAAATTGAAACAGTGCGGCAAAAATTTAATTTGGATATGTAGAAACAAACCTTGTAAAAACAGTCAATTCCCAGTGAGAAGGGAAACTTGGCTTGAAGGTTCTTCCTTGCCTCTTATAAAAATAATTAAATTCATTTATAGTTGGAGTAAGGAATTGACAACAATTAAATTTTCCGAAGAAGAATTAAATATTTCTAAAAATACTTGTTTTGATTTCAATAATTACTTGAGTGAGGTAAGATATTTCTTTAATTTCATTATCATTTTTTTAAATATATATTTTTGTAAAATTTATTTAATTTATTTTTTGATTACTTTAGTTTATGTTAGGTTATGTTAAAATTATTTTAATGTTAGGTTTTTAGTTTGATTTTGTTAATTTGTATTATGATAAGAAAAGTTAGATTATTTTTTTTAAAAAAAGATGATTTATTTTACAGGTTTGTGCACATTCAATACTTATAAATCCAATACGCATTGGTGGTCAAAACATGACAGTAGAAATTGATGAGACATGTTTGTCTAAAAGGAAATACAATAAAGGACGGATATTTCCTCAACAGTGGATATTTGGCGGCATTTGTCGTGAAAATAAAGAAACTTTTTTATGTGCTGTTCCTGACAGATCAGAAAAAACTTTATCTGATTGTATAAAAGAATTTATAAAACCAGGATCCACAATTATAAGTGATTGTTGGGCGTCATATAAAAACATAAGTTCTCTTCCTGGTTATTCGTTTAAACACTTAACAGTTAATCACTCAAAAAACTTTGTTGACCCAAAAACTGGTGCAAACACTCAAGAGTATTGAGGGTATGTGGAGTCTTTTTAAATATAAAAATAAAAATAAAAAAGGTATGCACAGACATATGATTGACTCATACATTTGTGAATTTGTGTGGAGAAAAAGAAATAAAGGTAAAAATTTGTTTGAAGAAATATTAAAAGACATTGCTGAATTTTAAATATTTTATATAATATATATATATATATATATATATATATATATATATATATATATATATATATATATATATATATATATATATATATATATATATATATATATAATAATTTTTTTTTTTTAATTAAAAAGGAATGATTTTGAATATATATATATATCAACTTGAAATAAAAAAAGGAACATTATTTTAATATTATTTAACTTCACCTTATGAATTCAAATTATCTGAAATAAAAAAAAAAAATTTAATTTTTTTTTTTACCCTATATTTTCATTATTAACCTAATATTTTAGGTCTTAGAAAAAAGTGTAAGAACTTTTGGGATTGAACCTTTAATTCTTCTATATATATATATATATATATATTATATATATATATATATATATATATATATATATATATATATATATATAATATATATATATATATATATATATATATATATATATATATATATTGTAAAGTTCAATTTCTGTAAAGAAATGAACTTTGCTTATTTTCTTTTAAAAAAATATATCATGGGAAAAGTTTAAATTTATGAATAAAATATTTTATTCATAAATTGAACTTCAAATAATTTTATTTAAGTAAAATAGTTAAATTTTGATAATTGAGATTTCAATTTATGAAGAGGAATCAAGCTATCAAGATCAAACACAACTAATAGATGGATGCTGAATATTAGAAGAAGATAAGATGTCCGATATAAAGAAATCTACGAAGAGCTCAAAAGATAATCTTGGAAGAAAGCAAGAGCCTATTATGGAACTCTAGACTGTAAAGTGAGAGTAACCTCTGACTATAAGGTAGAGGTAAATAATCCATTCTACAAGAGTTAAAGGATCGTTTTATCGAGAAGAGTATAAAGGAAAGTAACCATCAGGAATGTTGTGAACTCATCGTAACTTCCTCCGAAGAGAGAACCGGCCTCAAGCTACCTTTTTATTATATAGTTATTAACGTTTTATAATATTATTAGCTAAAGATTATTTGAAGCTCCATCACATTAAATTATATGGACAATTAGTAAAAGCGTCTCATCATTATATAATTCTTCCTCAACTACTTTCAAAAATAGTTTAAAAGACTTATTCCTCAACAACTTATATATTCCTTTTTACAAATGGAGGCAAAGCGGTGGGATGAAAACAACATCCATTATAGATTCGTGTGATGAAACCAACAAACCATTGAGGTTGAAACTAACAAACCGTTGAGGATAAAAACAACAAAGAGATGTGATAAATTATGACAATAATAACGTCGAGATAGACCAGTAACACGCGTTTGAGAAGAAGATACCAATCTACTGAAACGAAAGAAGGCTACGACGTGTTTCCAGTATAGAACTCAACAACAAGGAAGACTTATTCAAAATTTTATTCATCTCTAAAAGTTCTTCCAATAACTTAAGCTAAATTAATTCTGGGAGAGAGATTCTATTATTCTTTCTATATAGTTATTTCTTCATTAGATTATCATAACTGCATTTTGTGAGGATAGAACACACCATGGAGATCTGTTGGATATTTTTGGTGAGGTCAGCTTAATAACCTGATCCATTATGGTAGGCTCCGCGGAAAAGTTTTCAAGTGAACATAGTTCAAATGGTTATGCTACCTTCGGGAGCGCACCATTATGAAACCGCTCACAGTTGCATACGCTGTGGTGACTATAATAGTGGGAGCTCCGCACTATTATACTCAGGGGTCGGGGAATGGTTTATAACCAGTTCCTTTGGTTTTTTATCACAGATGATATTTTGGGTGTTCTGGATTTTTTGATATGCACTTATGATATTTTATTTTGTTCATCAATTTAATGTTTGTTATTCTCTCTCTCAGATTCTTTTTTTTTTGGAACTTTGTATCAAATAACTTTCTTTCACTGATATATTTTTGAAGGGAGGTATGTAAAGTTCAATTTCTGTAAAGAAATGAACTTTGCTTATTTTCTTTTAAAAAAATATATCATGGGAAAAGTTTAAATTTATGAATGAAAATATTTTATTCATAAATTGAACTTCAAATAATTTTATTTAAGTAAAATATTGTTAAATTTTGATAATTGAGATTTCAATTTATGAAGAGGAATCAAGCTATCAAGATCAAACACAACTAATAGATGGATGCTGAATATTAGAAGAAGATAAGATGTCCGATATAAAGAAATCTACGAAGAGCTCAAAAGATAATCTTGGAAGAAAGCAAGAGCCTATTATGGAACTCTAGACTGTAAAGTGAGAGTAACCTCTGACTATAAGGTAGAGGTAAATAATCCATTCTACAAGAGTTAAAGGATAGTTTTATCGAGAAGCGTATAAAGGAAAGTAACCATCAGGAATGTTGTGAACTCATCGTAACTTCCTCCGAAGAGAGAACCGGCCTCAAGCTACCTTTTTATTATATAGTTATTAACGTTTTATTATATTATAAGCTAAAGATTATTTGAAGCTCCATCACATTAAATTATTTGGACAATTAGTAAAAGCGTCTCATCATTATATAATTCTTCCTCAACTACTTTCAAAAATAGTTTAAAAGACTTATTCCTCAACAACTTATATTCCTTTTTACAATATATATATATATTAATATATAATATATATATATATATATATATATATATATATATATATATATATATATATATATATATATATATATATATATATATATATTATATATATTTATTTAATTTATTTTTTTTATTTTTATATATAAATAAATAAATATTTAATTAAATATATATTAAAACAAACTTTGCAGACGATTTTTCTCTTGTTATCTCCGCATAGTTGAGATATTTTCTTGTACTTCAGCTAGATGAACTATTTAAAAACAATCATTATTTCGCATTAATTTCTAAGGAAAAATAAGTGTAATTGAGTATATTTTATTATAAACATATTCTTAAATAAAAGGACATATCAAGACTTGCCCAAATAACAAACCATTAAAATATAAGATATGACTACCGTTCATTCTTCTACTATTGTCTTACAAATCATTATTCAACATGGTGCCACATATTGCCATTAAATAAACCTTAATGTTAATTTATCAACCTTTTTTTTATAAATTATGTAACAGTGAGCGAGAACTTTTAGCTTTCATTATTTCGTACATTTTATATATAGTATTAATCCTTCAAAACAATTTATTAAAATACAAAGTTTCCGACAAAATCGCAAGGTAAGAACACCTTCCGAAATAAAACGTTTTTAGTTACAAAAGGTTCGAATTCTCGAGACATTAAAATTGTGAAATCGTTTATTTATTCTTCAAAAGGGTATTCTTATAAAGTGAATGTTTATTATAATAATTAATAATAATATAAGGAACGAGAATTATAATTATTTAAGTTAAAATTATGAATTTGTATATATATATATATATATATATATATATATATATATATATATATATATATATATATATATATATATATATATATATATATATATATATATATATATATATATATATATACTACTGTCCTCCTCCAGGAAGGTCCCGGTCTTCTAGGAAACCGCGACCTGTCAGTGGACTCAGCAGTCTTCTCCACCCATCTCTATCCTCCCACACTCTTCGTCTCTGTATTTCCTCCATCGTGGGCATCTCCCATGTCCTCAAGGTATCCTGCACCGATTCTTTCCATTTCTTCCTCGGTCTACACTTTGGCCTTCTTCCAATCGGTGTCCATTTCCATTTTCTCTTCGCCATCCTTTTCTCCGGCATCCTCTCCAAGTGCCCCCACCACCTCAACCTCGCCGCTTCTATCCTCCTCATCACTGGTGCTACTCTCACTTCCTGTCTCACCCTTTCATTTCTTATCCTATCTCTTCTGGTTTTTCCAATCATCGCTCTCAATATCCTCATCTCCGTTGCTTGTATCCTACTTTCCTGTCTTCTGGTGGTGCACCACGTTTCTGCTCCATACATCATTATTGGTAGCATCACATTCTCGTAAATTATTCTTTTTACCTCCAACCCCATATGTTGATCCTTCAGCAGCGGGTACACAGCTCCTGCTGCTCTCCCTACCTGTGCTATTCTATGTGCAATCTCTGCATCGTTTCCCCCATCCTCCGTATAGACTCCCCCCAGGTATTTAACTTCCTTTACCTTCTTCAAAATCTCTCCATTCACCACAAACTCCCCCTCCTCTTTATATCTGCCCATTATAATCACCTCAGTTTTCTCCGTATTTACCTGCAATCCTCCCTCCCTGTTTCTTCACTAAATTACTCACTATTCTATCCATTCCCTCTCTGTTCTTACACCATAGAGCCAAATCATCTGCATAGGCCATGATGTCTCCTCCCAAGTTCCTCATCTCCTCTCTCACCTCATCAATAATTTTATCCATATAAGCTATGAATAATAAAGGTGGTAAAACACTTCCCTGCTTAACTCCTTTGCCCACCTCAAACCATCTATCGTTTTTATATCCCGTTCTTACATTACATTTTGTAACTTTATACATACTTCTCAGTGCCTTACACAATCCCCTGCTCACTCCATAACCCTCCTCTAAGACCTCCCACAATCTTTTCCTAGGTACTGTATCGAATGCTTTCCTTAAATCCACAAACACTACATAAGTCCTGTCACCTATCTGTCTCAGAACAAACATCAAGTCTATTGTGCTTCTTCTCTTTCTGTAACCATATTGCTCCTCTCCCAATTGCGGCTCTATACTCTCTCTCAACCTCCTTTCTAACACTCGCTCATATAACTTTGCCATGTGGTCCATTATAGATATTCGTCTATAGTTCTTACACTCTCCAGTGTCTCCCTTCTGTTTGTATATTGGAATGATGATTGTTTTTCCCCAATTCTCTGGGACCTCTTTTCTCCTCCAACACTCATTCAGAAGCTCCAGCACCCTCTCATGCAATTCCACACCTCCCTCTCTTAACAGCTCAACCACTAAACCATCCTCTCCTGGTGCCTTGTCATTCTTCATCCCCTTCATGGCCGTCTCCAACTCCTCCACAGTAATCTCATCCTCCTCTCTTTCTGCACCAACCTCCTCCTAGGCTCCTTCCCCATTCAAAAGCTCTTCGAAATATTGCGACCATCTACTATTTATCTCATCCATCTCTATCAAGGTTTCCCCTTCTCTATTTTTAATATTACTTTGCCTTTCCTTCTTCTTAGTCCTGTATGTTCTAGTTATCCTAAATATTTTCTTTCTACTTCCTCCAACGTCTTCTTTCAGTTCCTCTGCTATCTTTTTGGCCGCTTCTCTCTTAGACTTTCTTTTAACTGTTTCTTGCTTCTACACATTCCTGTCTTGATTGAACTGTTCTTCTTTTCAACCAACTTCTCATTTTCGTCGTTTTCATCTTTATCGCTCTTTCCACTTCATCATTCCACCACTTCGTACGCCTTTTCTTTGTACCTCCTACATATCTATATCCCAACTCTTCTCCAGCGGCTTCCACCACCTTCTCCTGCAATCTCATAAAGACCTCTTCCCTGTTCATTCCCTCTATTTTCTCCCTTACACTATCTCTGTATGCATTTCTCTTGTTCTGCTCCTTCAAGGAATCGATCTTAATTGACTTCCTTTTTTCTAAAACATTTTTCTTCTCGTCTAATCCTCATATCTGCCACCAACAATCTGTGGTCCGAGTCCATCGATTCTCCTGGCATAACCTTGGCATTTAATATAATTCTCTTATCTGATGATATTATGTAATCTATAACTGATTTTTGGTCAAACTCTCCTGTATTGTTGTTCCACCTGTATCTGGTGTATATATGTTCCATTCTATGTTCAAAAAAGGTATTCATAACTTTGAGATTCTTCCTCATACAAAAGTCCAGCAATCTTTCTCCCTCCACATTTCTCTCCTCCTCCACTTCACTTCTTTTTCCCACTTTGGCATTGAAATCTCCGATCAAGAGGCATACATTATCCTCCTGTTTCAGACCAACCCACCTCTCCATCAACTCTTCCTTCTCCTCCTCTGTATGTCCCTGTTGGGGCGCATATACTTGGAACACATGATAATTTTTCCTCCCGATTTTTAAACTACACACCATTAATCTATCGGTTATTCCCTCAACTTTAACTATATGTGAGCTTAACCTTGGTCCCACCACAAATCCAACTCCGTGTTTCCTAAAACCCTCTTCCACTCCTCTATACATCAGCACATAACCACCCCGATATCTCTCGCTTCCTCCACCCCTCTCACTCTCATCTCCGTCCATACCAAGCAGATCAATCTTTCTCCTCTCCATCATTCTCACAATCTCTTCCTCCTTACTCCCGTACGTCGCCACATTCAACGTTGCGCATCTAAATTTTTTAAGAGTGTCAAAATTCGAAGTCCATTTTCGGTGCCTAGTTCTTAACCTAATAAATCCGTCCTGTTCCGAGGCTGTCTTGGGTATTACAAGCAAGTAATGTCGGGCAGTGGCTTGCTAAGCCTATCCTGCCCCAACCAGAAGCTCCGTTAGCCGAAAGGAAGGAGTATTTCCTTCCCTCGTTACCAGGGTGTACGACGAGGACGTGGAGTTGGATTTTACACCCCATATATATATATATATATATATATATATATATATATATATATATATATATATATATATATATATATATATATATATATATATATATATATATATAATATATATATATATATATATATATATATATATATATATATATATATATATATATAGAGAGAGAGAGAGAGAGAGAGAGAGAGAGAGAGAGAGAGAGAGAGAATTTTTATTCAGATACCCAGTTAATACAAGGGAAAAACGAGATTCAAAGGGACAACTTTATTTATATTTTTAAGTTCATATCTGGTCAAAAAGACAGGTTTCTCTTTATGTTTATTTATAGGATAATTGTTCAAAGACGATTCATGTTTATTTCCGCTTGATTTCTTACACAGAGGAGGAGGATGGGAGAGAAGTCTCATTGAAAATTTGATAAATACTTTTGCAGGTTTATAGTCGTAAGGCATAACCACAAATTTCCTAAGAACAATTGTTAATATTGTCTCAGCCCTCTTCTATAGCCCGGGTTTATAGGCTATAATAGTTCTGGTTTTGTAGACTATTAACAGTCAATTGTTCTGGTAAAAGACTAGTAATAAAGTAATTCTGGTAAAAGACTCTAAAGTCAGGTTATTGCTAGTAATTAATAGTTCTGGTTACAGACTATTTGTAAGACTCATGTTAATGGTCTCCCCTAGCTAACACACGTTATACGGTTAACTTTTGTAATATATTTTCCCCTAATATCATCACTATATTATCCTTATTTTAACGCCCAATCCAAAGATACTACCAGAAATAATATAACTATTACTTAATTGAATACTTTCTTAGGTAAATAAAATTGCATTTACTTCATTCTTTGATTATTCCAGCCACTCAAAAGGTGTCTCATATATTTTTATTTAAAGTTTACTTTGGTAATGGCTATCAAAGTTGATCAACAAATTATGTTGATAACTAATAAAGATTCAAAAAATAACCAAGTTTACAATATATATATTATAAAGTTTTCAATAAATAGAAACATTCTAGAATTTAAATATGGAAGTCATACGAAAGTAAATTACTATTGAATAGAATATTTGTATATATATTAAAGGTATTTGAGTTTTTGAGATTCACTCTTAGTCTATTTTATTTATTTTGTCATTATTTCTTTAATTATAAAACGTAATATTTTAATGGTATTCTCTTTGATATAAAATTGTTTAGCCTATATTTATTTACATAGTGTATTCTGATAATTTAAATTTTAAATTAGTTATTCCTTATTGATCAAATTTATTATAATATTTATTGTATATTTTATGAAATTTAATTGTTTAATTTATTAAAGTTATAAATTGTTAAAGGATCGAATCTATTACAATAATTGTGCACACTATAACTAATGATATATAAGTGGTATTTTTTGTTAAATCATCTGGGTGGGAGGAGGAATAGAAAGTATTTGGACTTTCTAGTAGAGAAGAGTTTGTTTCTCTACCCCCTCAAAGCTAACCCTACAAAGATGGTTATTTGGAACCATTGTCAGTTATTTTGGACTGTGTGTAGAACAACATAGTTATTTTGGACTATGTTTAGCTTAAGGTATAAGAGAGTTTGGACTCTCAGACGAGGAGTTTGTCTCGTCTCATACCTTAGAGTAAGGATGTGCGAGTGAGCTTTCATATTTCTTATGAGAAGGACTCTGTGACGTGCATATACTTATTGATTAATATACCATTATAGTGTTATTGTAAGCAAATTAATTATTTGATAGATTTCCTATATTTTAGTTTAAATATTTTAATTGCCAAATTATGTTATTAATATATTATATTGTAAATATAACTATTTATTAAACATAAATTAACGTTTCCTTTTATTTAAACCACAATGATTCTTAAATTTGTCTTGGCTTCACCATTTTTATTTTTGTATTTTCTGCTGAGCTCTCAACACATAAATAACACTAATTAAACAATAGGGCTCAGACTAGAAAATTTTATATATATATATATATATATATATATATATATATATATATATATATATATATATATATATATATATATATATATATATATATATATATATATATATATATATATATTATTATTATATATATATATATATATATATATATATATATATATATATATATATATATATATATATATATATATATATATATATATATATATATATATATATATATATATATATATATATATATATATATATATATATATATATATATATATATATATATATATATATATATATATATATATATATATATATATCAATCACAAATTGTTGTACGTTAAAATAAATAAATGACAATTTGCAATTTTGCAAAAAAAATATATTTGACATAGTTGCATTATGTAGGAATAAATAAATTTGACAAATTGCATTGTTTGAATACTTTTTTTGTTTTGCGGAAAAATATTAAGTTGTTTACCGCATTTCAAGTTACGAAATTTGCTGGATTTCGTTTCTGTACTTTCAATATTTACGAAAAAATTTGCTAAATCTGAATTTATTTACGCTCCAAAATAGCTGTAAACTGCCTTAAAATTTACTCACGATAGAGTGACCATCCGTCCCGAATTTTTTTTAGAGGGCCATTCGGGACGGACATTTATTCCGGCTTTTAGATTTGGCAAAAATTATTTATTCAGCCAGCCAGCCAGAGAGACTTGTTGAAAAAAATTCATTCTTCTGAGAAGTATCTGCAGTATCATTTCTAAAGTATGTCTCTGTAAAATGGTATTTTATGCAACTCTTGTTTTAATTTGAGATAGCAAAAATGTATTTTTTTATAGCATGTTTTAACTATATATATATATATATATATATATATATATATATATATATATATATATATATATATATATATATATATATATATATATATATATATATATATATATATATATATATATATATATATAATAATATATATATATATATTATCTTAATTTTTCATTTATATTTCGATATTTTCCTATAATTAGTATATATTATATATAGGTATAGGTATATTCATATATATATATATATATAATAATATATATATAATATATATATATTTATATTTTATATATATATATATATATATATATATATATATATATATATATATATATATATATATATATATATATATATTACTTTCTCCATACTCAACTGTCAAAGTTCCTTTTATCCCATTATGATATTTTCCCTATAACAACGCTAACTTTATTCAACACATTACCTTAAAAAAAAAAAATTAATGATGTCGTGTCTTTTCATTTAACCTCAGAACAAAAGATTGCTGAAGCAGAATATACCCTTTCAACACTAACTCTACGATCGAGTAGAGATTATTTCTGGATATCAGGTAATTGTCACTTTAACATCGAGTTTTGATGATCTATTCCCTTTTTTATTTTCTGTACAGATTCATCTAATTTCTTAAAAATTTTATGAGATCTCACTAAGACTTTCAAAGTAATCCTGTTTTAAAAAGTAAAATTGTAAACCAAACTAAAATCAAAAATGACAAACTGATGAAGTATATTTTAGTGCCGTAAACAACAGCGTTCGATATTCAACAAATAAAAAAACTAACTGAAACGCCAAAATTAACGGACGTAAAAGACGTCATGAATTTATATTTTATTATATAAAGAATAAAATTTGGAATATATATAATTAATAAATAGTTTTAATTATATATATTTTATAATAAAATCAATGAAAAGGGAATTTCTGTATCGACTTCTATTAACATACGATATTTTAGGTGGAAAAAATGTATGAATGGTGTTGGGGAAGTTGGCGGACGTAGAATGTTTCTAAAAATTAAATAAAACCTAAAATTTAGTAATTTAAGTAAAAGATGAAATTTAACTTTAAGGTTTAAAATAAATGTTTTTAACTATTATATTTTTTCGCAATAAAAATGTTTTAAAGTCGATATATAAAAAAAAAAAAACAAACAAACAAACAAAATTGTAATATAATACTAGGGAACTTCGATGCTGTCAAATTTTAAAGGATAATTCTGGGAGAAAAGTAGTTATTTGGTCAGTCAGTGTACATTGGCGGGCGTAAGATTCTTTTGACTAGTGATGAAATTAGGAAGATTCAGAGTTATGTTACCTTTATAAATCTAAGCTACAGTTTGTTTAATATATATATATATATATATATATATATATATATATATATATATATATATATATATATATATATATATATATATATATATATATATATATATATATATATATATATATATATATATATATATATATATATATATATATATAATATATATATATATATATATATATATATATATATATATATATTATATATATATATATATATATATATAATATATATATATATATATATATATATATATATATATATATATATATATATATATATATATATATATATTCAAGCTCAAATGGGGGAACTCTCTCTGAAAAAAAATGGAAAATAATAAAAAAAATATATATATACATATATAAATATATTTTTTTAATTTTTATATTTAAGTACACTCCATGTAGCCTCTATATTTTGGGTGTAAGCTCCAGTTTGAGGATCCACAAAATTTTTACTGTGGTTCATAGTAAGATGTTTAAAAAAATGGTTTTGTACGACAATTGATGAGCTAAAAAACTTAAATTGGGTGTTATACCCAGCATATGTCTACGGGGGGCTCTGCCCCCGTACCCACACCCGTGAGTGATGATGATATTGTCGATCCCTTTTTCCTTTTCTACGATTTGGGGTATTTTCCCTTTTTTTTCAGAGAGAGTTCCCGCATTTGAGCTTGTGCTTATATATATATATATATATATATATATATATATATATATATATATATATATATATATATATATATATATATATATATATATATATATATATATATATATATATATATAATATGATGATGGGTAAATCTGGTAACATTCGAATCTGAATTCAGCTAGTTTTAGAATTTCTCGAATCCGAATCTAGCTAAGTTTGTAGTTTCTCGAATCCAAAACCTTATCCAGAATCTTCAAATTCGAATCGAATACGAATAAGTATCCGAGCTAAGCAGCTTGAAAATTTGAAATCCAAGTAATTCTGAATTCTCCGAATCCGACAGGTGGTAAGACGAAATTCCTAGATTCCACTTTTTTAACGAGATTTATGTGAGTGAAACCGCCTCAGATGTGTGAATCATGCTCCATATACAAGACGATCAAGCATGAATCATGCTCCATATACAAGACGATCAAGCATGAATCATGCTCCATATACAAGACGATCAAGCAACTGGGATGGCGTGAAGAAATTTCAAAGTACACTCAACCCTCTTAGTAAGTTTTCTATCAAGACAAATAATGTGATCCTTCCAAGAAAGATTATGAGAAAGAGAAGCCCCGTAAATATTAAGGCATATGAAAGTTTGAGTTATGTGCTTTCGAAAACGTCATAGTTGGGTGGAATATTATATTAAGTAAAAAGATAAGGGAACCGAGATTTTAGGCATTAAAAACGAATATGTTTTCTCTGTTAAAATAAGAAATGCAAGAAAGATCAGAAGTTAGCTGCATCAGAGTTACCCTCCTAGCATTGGCAGGAGTGGACTAGTGATGAAGTATTATTAGAGAAGGCCAATACTGAGGAATAGAACAAATTCTTAAGGAAAAACACTCAGTAGACTTAAAGGATGAATGATGACCGTCTTGAACAGCTGTTATAGAACTACCGAAAAGGAAATTAGACAGACGGTCACAGTGACCTGAAGAGATACCGAAAGATGGGAGGTTAGATGTCAAAGCTTTGTGACAGGCTCTATCGAAGTGTTTTGAATGTCTAGGTTCACGACAAACGATTCACCTAAATGTTACAGAGAAAAACGAAAGGGTCAGAAAGAAAAGAAAGATTACCAGTAAAGCGTTCTTTATAAAATACTACTCTCTTATTGCCCCTTCCGAAATAAATTCATTTAAAAAAATTAAAGTAAATATGAGAACATGAAAGAACATATGTTTATCAAATGCAATAGAAGTACATATATAATACTCCATGTAAATTAATATTACTTTTTATATATTATTTTCAAAATATAAAGAATTCTCATTACTCAAGCTCTAAAAATATAAAATTTATTTAAAACCACTTAATAATTAAAGATAAAAACTTTCAAAGGATTAAAATGTTAAAAAGCGAGCTTCCCTTAATGGTATAACGGTATACCCTCTTCAAAGGTAATCTGATAAAGGAAACTTAAAAATTCTTAAAAAATTACAAAGGAAAAAAAGTTACCATATCTAAGAAGGAAATGCTTATATTATAGGCCTCTTTACAAATATCCCAATTGAGTATTTATTAGACTATCTCACTCATTTTCTTCAAAATACCTTTCTTCCAATCCCATTATTTTTTTTTTTTTTTTATCAAGCTCATAGATATATGTACGTCACAAAATGCTTTTTCCTTAAATAATAGTTATTTTAGAATTTTGAGGTTGGTATGGAATGCTTTAACCCGGTTCTTTCTCACCTTTATATGGAACTCTTCGATCAAGACTATTGATAAACTTACCACTACTGTGTATACACAAATCCAATCTAGGTACCGCTATGTTGATGATATAACTATCATATCTTTAGATTTTTCTATCCTTGAATTTTTATCATAACTTATCACTCAATAAATTTCACAATGAAACTCAAATACAATAAATAACACTTTCATTTCATTTTACATTATTCAACAGGGTTCTAATCTAAAATTTAAAGTATTTAGAAAAGCAACAAATTGCAAAGAATTACCTCATGCTTAATCATACCATCCTAAATATATCAAACATAACATAGGTTTTAACGCAATTTTATGAGCTGTACCATCCTTTAGGATGGTCCCCCTTATCTTGAACATGAAATAACCCCCATATTTCATATTTTCTCGAAACTAGGATATTCTCATCAATTTATAAATAAAATGTACCATAAGCTTAAACACATTACCTTTAATCTAATCCCCCTAAAACTATAGATTTGACCTCTACGTATGTTGTTCCCTATTCTGAAAATTTACTGAAGATCAGATACTCTTTAAAGTTTTTGTATAATATCAACTTTTAATTTTTCCTGAATTATTAACTCATATTTTAATTCATAATAATTCATCAGATTCCCAATAAACGGGAAATGTATACAGAATTCTGTATAAGGTATGTGACGATGTTTATTTTGGAGAGACGCTCCAGAGCCTTACAATTTAAAATTGATCAACGTATAATAGATTGTGACAATACAAAATTTATTATAATTCTTTAACAAAAAATCTCGAACCAATTAATAGAATACTATTATGTTACGGAAAAAAAAGTTTTTTTTTTTTCAATTTATCCGTTTTTTTTTTTTTTTTTTTCGATGTTTAAACAAAAAGTTTTATAAAGTCCTCCTTTAGAAAATTAGAAATCTAATCTACGTCTGGCAGCTCTTCGAGGTCTATAATATAAGCGTTTCCTCCTTAGATATCGTACCTTTTTTCATTTCTTTGTAATTCTTTAGTTTCCTTTTTCAGCAGCGTAATTACCAGTTTAGCCATAGTAGAAGTGTTATTTAGTAATTTAGATCACTGTTATAAAGTTAGGACAATCTTTAATCCATATTATTGCCGCTAAAATAGAAAAATAAAAATAAAATGAAAAAAAAAAAAAAAAAAAAAAAAAAATTACAAATATTTTAATTTTTTTTTATTAACTTTCTTGATAAAACGTTTTACAGGAAAAACTATATTTGTTAAAAAAAAAAAATTGCTAAATTAACATGGTAACTTAGAATGTTTAAAATGCGTCATAGTTTAGGACAATTAGAAAAGAGTTGACATACGGGAAATTCTTATTAACCAATAAAATTCGTTTGCAGTTTGACTCCTAATATATATATATATATATATATATATATATATATATATATATATATATATATATATATATATATATATATATATATATATATATATATATATATATATATATATATATATATATATATATAATCTGACTTTCGATTGTTAAAAAATATCGAAAATCGAAAATATCGGAGAAGCCTATCGTAAACAAGAGAGTTGCCAGAGGTACTATTACTAGACATACACACAATTATTATTACTTACTTTTCTAGCAGAACCTAATTCGACTTATAACCTGAACTACCGAAATTGCCGTAAAAAGAGGCCTAACCTACACAAGAATTTGCCGTAAAAGAGACCTAACCTACACAAGAACATTTGCACGACATAATAGCCTAGGGCTAATTATAGGTATAGAATTATCGATTAAAATAAAATATCGACATAAAAAAATATCGATATAAAAAATATCGAAAGTCAGAAACAATCTACACCTAAGCCTATATATATATATATATATATATATATATATATATATATATATATATATATATATATATATATATATATATATATATATATATATATATATATATATATATATATAATATATATATATATATATATATATATATATATATATATATATATATATATATATATATCAGACCACTTCTACATACTTAAATATTTAAAAAAAACTACTGAACGTACTTTAAAAAGGATTATATTTTTGGAATCCTTGTCGAAATTTTGGTAAGAAAAATTGGGAAATAAAAAATAAATTCTTATAATAATTTATTACGTAAGTAAATTTTATTTTTTTAACTCTGGAAAGAATCGTACGTCTGGCACTGTCACTTTTTTAAAATAAATTTTCCGAAATTTTAATAACTTTAATTTTGCTAATGACTAACAAAATTGTAAAAGATGTTATATATATATATGGTCAGACTCCAGATTAGACATGACTTTTTAAAAAAAAACTACGAAACGTAGTGAAAAATAAATTACATTTTTAGAATCCTTATAATTTTTACTTAGGGAAATTAAAAAAAAATTTAAAAA
The DNA here is from genome assembly GCA_009176605.1 of Armadillidium nasatum. Classification (NCBI taxonomy): domain Eukaryota; kingdom Metazoa; phylum Arthropoda; class Malacostraca; order Isopoda; family Armadillidiidae; genus Armadillidium; species Armadillidium nasatum. The sequence continues at coordinate 34,160 of SEYY01004655.1, forward strand.
TTTTTAATATTTATTAACATAAAAAGAATTTAAAAAATTTTTTATTTTATAAAAGTGTAAAAACTGTACGACAATTTTACTTTATATGATAGATGCCAGTGAGTAACTTTTTAGTACATATAAACTACTAATGAAGTGAAGATGTTAAACGCTTTATTTTCTTTAATAAGTAATGAACATGAATTTTTAGGATTTTTACAATTTTATGGTCTTTTGCTAAGCAGAAAAAAGTGTATTAAATGCAAAAGAGAATGTGGGATTTACAAACGTAATAGAAAGTATTTTTTTCAATGCAATAAAAAAGTGTAGAAAACAATATACGGCTATTCCCAAAAATTCATTTTTGTCTAATACAAGATTAAATATGACTGTTAGAGAAAATATTGGAGAAGTCCAAAAAAAACTTTTTTCTTTCATCATATTTTAACAGAAAAGGAAGTAAAATATAAATTAATTTTTTGGAGGCAAAAAAAAGATTTTTTTTAAAATTAATTCTTTACTCTATCAATGCTAATAAGAATGATGATAATGATGATAATAATAATAATGATGTATATTTGGACTGTTCCGTTCAGGCTGCTGGATTGGTGATGGGCAACTTCGTTTATCTTCTCTCCCCTGTGAGATAAATATGGAATACACTATAAATATACTGTAAATACACTTTATACAGTAACACTAAAATAAAAGACTTTACATGGAGATTTCTAGTCATGCAACTTATGGGTCTCCAGTCTGTTTCTAAAACCATCTAATAATATGGATAGGCCCTATTGTAACAAATATACAAATTATAAAAAAATGGTAAAAATTTTAGGAGATATGTTGTGGTACTAAACTGTATGCAGTTCACCCCAATGATATATCAACCTCAGGATAGTAAATGGTAGTATAGGGCTATTCAAATCCTAAATTATTCTTATTGGATGATTTAATCAACTTTAAAACCCAAATAATTGAGGAATTCTAATTATTGAATATTGCAAACAACTCCTAAAGGCATACATGAAATCAACAATAAATTGAGTATAAAATAAGGCTCTAGCCTTAAATAACTAAAAATGAAAGTTTAATTCATCCACAAGGTTTATTTTTTTGTTTTGTGGGTGTTGAGCAACTAAGAAAGAGATATTAACCAATCAATTGACCTCACCTGTGAGATTTTGGCTTCCTTTCTTCCGCAAATGTCTTGATTTGAACAATGGTAAATACTCCAATATATCAAGAAGTGCTAGGATTAGTTCTGGGACCGGTCGGCGTAATCTTCTTTTGTGTTTTTAGTTGGTACACATTACAGCTGTTAACAAAAATAAAGATTATCTTCTGCAGTAAGAGCCCTTAGGCATATATATCTTTAGTTAGGGCAAAATATGAAAATCCTATATTTTTTATATCTAGCTCCTATTTTTTTGCCATGCTAAAACCAGCATTTTTTTTTTGATACCACTTTTGGAGAGTTTTTTCTCTGAGGCATTTTAGTGGATTTTTGGGCAGGGTCAAATGACTGAATTATCTCCTTCTAGTTACTTTAAAGATTTTTTGAAATTAATTAAAGTTTTTACTCTATTTTTATTATTCAAATGTCATATATGCCTCTATCAGAGTCATTTCAATTTTTTGTAATGAATTTTAGCAAACTGGGAGATATAATAATATGATGATTTGTGAGAAGACTGAGAAAAACTCAACAATGATGACATAATACAGTAAGCAAGTTGGGATATGAGAAAACTGAGAGAACTAAATGATGACATAATACAGTAAATAAACTGGGAGATAAATAATGATTTAAGGTTCAATAAGAAACTATGAAGTATGGAATGGTGGCTTAATATTTTATAAGAAACTAGTTTTCCAGACAACTGTAATTGTGCAGCTAATATTTTGTTTCATAAATGACATGACATCTACGCAAATCAAAAAAAATGTTGGGATTATCTGCCAGTACAGTGTCAGATTGGTTAAATTTTTTTAGGGAGGTCTGTGAAGTGGCAATAATGAATAGCAGTGAAAAACTAGGAGGTGAAGGGAAGATAGTAGAAATTGATGAGTCAGTTTTTGGAAAAAGAAAGTATAACAAAGGACGAATGGTGAAAAGTCGATGGGTTCATTGGAGGTATAGAAAGAGGAACAGGTAAATGTTTTTTAGTTCCAGTAAGCAACAGAAACAGTGAAACAATCATGAACGTTATACAGATGTACATAAATCCAGGAACAACAATCATAACAGACGAATGGAAAGGTTACAATAAATTATATAAGGAAAATTACACGTACCTAACAGTAAACCATTCTATAAATTTTGTAAATGCAGAGACGGGCCCATACAAATACAATTGAAAGAGAATGGTCAAAGGTAAGTGTAAAAAAAAAATAACCTAACTTAATCAACTTAACTTAACCTAACCTAATCAACTTAACTTAACCTAACCTAACCAACTTAACCTAACCTAACAACGTAACCTAACCTAACGTAATCAACTTAACTTAACTTAACCTAACCTAAACAACTTAACCTAACCTAACCTAACCAACTTAACCTAACCTAACCTAACCAACTTAACTAACCTAACTAACTTAATAATATATATATATATATATATATATATATATATATATATATATATATATATATATATATATATATATATATATAGATTAAAAGAAAACTGCCAAAAAGTGGAATACGAAATGAAGTGTTTCATTCTTACCTATGCACGTATATTTGGAAGAAAAACCATAAATTTTTTTTAGAAGAAATACGCAGGCAAGACAACAAACAGACGACGCCAAACGTACGCCCAGCGCCAGACGTACGATCATAATTAAAAAGTAAATATTATTATTATTTATTATTAAAAGTAAAATATTTTAAATGTTTTTTTTTTTTTTTTTTTTTTTTTTTTTTTTTTTTTTTTTTTTTTTTTTTTTTTTTTTTTTTTTTTTTTTTTTTTTTTTTAAAAAGTCATGTCTAATCTAGAGTCTGGCCTATATATATAGTGTAATACATCGGTTAGGCCTGTATGCAACGGCATCTTCGGTCGTTCATGTTAAATAAAGTCGAATTAGGTTTATTAGATCATCGCTTATCGTACACAATCATTTTTTAAATTTATTTTAAACATTTATAATTTTTTCACCCAAAATTCGACAAAGATTCCAAAAATGTTTTC
>SEYY01004656.1:0-60000 GCA_009176605.1 Armadillidium nasatum
ATATATATATTATATATTTGTTGTGCCTCCTCACCTTCAGAAGCCACGAGCCGCCACTGCCTCAGTGAATCCCCAACTGTCATCATCCATCTCTCCTTTGTCTCCCTCTCGTTCTTCTTCCTCTTGGCGTCTATTCTCACCTCCCTCTAGCCGCTCTCCCCTCCGGCATCCTCCACACGTGTCTCATCCATCTCAGTCTTGCTGCATCTATCTTTTGAATTACTGGTCCAGCTCCTACTTTCTCTAATTCTTTCTCTTCTTATCCTCTCTTTCCTGGTTCTTCCCACCATCAACCGCAGCACCCTCATCTCTGGTGCTGGAATTCTGTTTTCTTCCCTTGTTGTCGTACTCCAAGTCTCTGTTCCATATTACATAATTGGGGTCAGAGTACTTTCAAAAATTACTTTCTTTACTCCTACATCCGTTCTTTTGTCGGCCAATATTGGGTACAGCAATCTCACCACTCTTCAGTATTTCTCAATCCCGTTGGTGATTTCCAGCATATTACCTCATTCCCTTGTGAAAACTTTCCCCTCCCCAAATACTCACATCTCTCTACCATCCTTACCTCCTCGCCATGCACCTTCAGCACAAGCTCCTCCCCCTCCTCCTCTCTTCTAATTATTAATAGTTCTGTCTTTTCCACATTCAAGCTCAATCCCACCTCTATTAACTTTTCAGCAAAACTTCTTATCACACCTCTTAACTTCTCTCTCTCTCTCTCTCTCTCTCTCTCTCTCTCTCTCTCTCTCTATATATATATATATATATATATATATATATATATATATATATATATATATATATATATATATATATATATATATATATATATATATATATATATATATATATATATATATATATATATATATATATATATATATATATATATATATATATATATATATATATATATATATATATATATATATATATATATATATATATATATATATATATATATATATATATATATATATATATATATATATATATATATATATATATATATATATATATATTATATATATATATATATATATATATATATATATATATATATATATATATATATATATATATATATATATATATATATATATATATATATATATATATATATATATATATATATTATATATATATATATATATATATATATATATATATTATGTTTCCTCTGGTGGGTAAAGACCAAAAACCTACTAATTTCCACCTGAGTTGGGGCAATACCGGAACCTAATCGTTAAACGCCGACATGCAACGAAGAACGGCGCTTGAAAGTGTGCAAGTCAAAAGAAGTTGGGAAAACAGAAAAGGGAGTGTGTTCCAGACTTTACCAGTAGAGTACATCTTAGGCATAGTGGTTAAGTCTAGGGTCAGACAGTTGAACAGAGAAAGCATGAGACTGTGAAGAAAGGCGTGTTACACAAGCGTGTTCTCAGTGTAGGAGAAAAGCAACGGGAGAGTTCACAAGAGCAGTGTCCATTGTACTAGAGATAGTATATAGTGAGTTACGCAGCAATTTTACGGGTAGAAAGAGATTGGAGAGAATTAGTGAGAAAGGGAGAGTTGTTAAGACGAAAAGCCAGACTCCACCTTGTCACGGAGAACTGCGTGAGTGGAACTACCCCAGATGTGTGAGGTGTATTCCATACAGGGGAGAAGAACATCCCTATAAAGAGAAAGCAACTGGATTGGCGGAAAAAAATCACGAATGCGCAACAGAACACCCAACCTCTTAGAAGCTTGTTTAGAAAGAGAAGTAATGTGATCTTTCCAAGAAAGATCACGAGAAAAGAAACACCGAGAATATTGAGGACAACTGAAGGTTTGAGTTGAGTGTTTTCGAAGGTGTCATAGTTGTGTGGAAGATTGTGTCGAGTAGAAAGTTTGAGGAATTAAGTTTTTGAGGCATTGAAAACGACTATGTTTTCTCTGCCCCAATTTGAAATACGAGAAAGATCAGAGATCAGTTACACCAATCCATCCTTCTTGATTCTATTAACTGCTGTTGGGAGGGGCTTCTTTCAAATTGAAAGGAGTAATGAAGAGTGGAGTCATCGGCATAGGAGTTTATAGGAGACGAAGTAATAGAGAGAAGGTCATTGATGAAAATTAGGAAAAGTTGGGGATAGGAGAGATCCTTAAGGAGCACCACTATTTATAGATTTATAGGAAGAACTGTGGCCGTCTACAACAGCTACTATAGAACGACCGGAAAGAAAATTAGAGAGAAGGATAGATTCCGAAAGAGGAAAGTTTGGAAATCAAAGCTTTGTGCCAGACTCTATCGAAGGCTTTCAATATCTCTAGCGTCATAGCAAAAGACTCACCGAAACCCCAAAGAGCAGAGGACCAAGAGTCAGAAAGTAGGGAAAGAAGATCACCAGTAAAACGTACTTTACGAAAGCCATATTGGCGATCAGAGATAAGATTAGAAGAATTGAGATGTTTCCAAATCTTCCTGTTGAGGATAGATTCGAAAACTTTAGAAAGAACGGAGGTTAAAGAAATAGGATGTTAGTTAGAGGGTTGAGAGGGGTCCCCCTTCTTCAGTACAGGCTAAATGAGCGCATGTTTCCAGCAAGAAGGGAAGGTCGAAGTGAAGAGACAAAAACGAAATAGCTTACCAAGGCAGTGTGCAAGCTTAGAAACACAAGTTTTGAGAACAGCAGAAGGAATACAATCGGGACCATACGCCTTCTTAAGGTTAAGCTCAGAGAGAGCAGAAATGACACTTTAGAAGAAATTACAATGTTAGGCATAACTGAGTAGAAGGTAAAATGGCAGTTGTACCATCAGAAGAAACTAAATGAGGGAAAGAGGAAGAAGCAAAGTTAGAGTTTACATTTTTTTTTTTTTTGGAAAATGCCAGAAAGGGCGAGAGGAAGAGGAATCAGAAATATTATTGCATTTGCGGCAGAGAAAGAGTTTTTGGTATCTCGAAGAATAGATTTTGTACGATTCCGATATGAAATATAAGTTGAATGAGTTTCAGGAGTTTGAAGACGACGGTAATATCTGAAGGATTCATCCCTGCTGCGTATATCGCGAGAACAAGTAGACTTAAACTAAGGTTTGTTAGGTTTACTAGAAGGGAAAGAATATGGAATGTACGCCTACATGCCAGAGAGAATCACCTCCATTATACGCTCTGCACACTCGGAGGGACCCCTCCCACGAAAGCAGCAATCATTCCATGGGAAATCAATGAAGTACAACCTCAAGAGAGACCAGTTAGCAGCAGCACTGAAATGCCAGAAACGTCTCCTCACCGAAGGCGAGGGCTGTTATTGGGGAAGACTTGAAGAGACAGAACAAGATACGGATATAAGAAGGTGATCAGATGAACCCAGTGGAGGAAAAATTTTAACAGTTAAGAAAAAATCAAGTATATTGGGTTCATCACCAAAACGGTCAAGGTTACGGGTAGGGAGTTGCACCAACTGCTCAAGGTTGTTCTGAATAGAAAAGTCGAAGGCGAGTTCACCGGCTGGATCATGAGAACTAGATGAAAGCCATTGGCGGTGGTGAACATTGAAATCATCTAAAATGATGATTCGGAGAAAGGAAAAGAAGAAAGAATGTGCTCTATTTTGGTGTTTAAATAGTCAAAGGATTTTTTGTGTCAGTAGAATTAGGAGATAATAGACAGAACATATAAATTTAGTAGTTGAATTACAAGAGAGCTTAAATCATAAAGTTGAGAATTCAGAAGACTCCATATTAGAGACAAGAGAGCAAATAACATTGTTGCGAACATATGCGCAACATCCGCATTTGGCTGAAAATTGAGGACAGAGACAATAGGAGGTAACAGAATAAGGTTTGCTGTCAGTACACTCATACATTTGAGTTTCGGTTAGGAAAAAGAGATGAGGTTTAGAAGAAGAGAGATGGTGTTCTACAAAGGGGGAATTAGAAAGAAGATCCGCGAATGTTACAGAAATTAATGAAAAAGGAACACCGTGCACCTGGGCAAGCCGAACGCGGGGTCCTGGCGGCACCATCCCCATCATCGGAGGCCGCCAACTCTCAAGTGATGATAGGGTGAGGATTGGATGAGGGACATTCTTTTGATGCTGCCCCTCGAAGCATATCTGAGGTTGTTTGAGTTTCATCATTTTTTTTTTTTTTTTTTTTTTTTTTTTTTGTAAACGGGTACGAGTTAAAGCTTGTAAATTTGTTGGAATATAAGAAGGGATGGAGACGGGGGGAAGGAGAAGTGGGAGCATAGACACTCCAGTATGAGGCGAGGGTACACTAGACATCCTTTGTGAAGGTGAAACGCTAAAAAGAACGAATCAAGGGCAAAGGAGTGAAACGGAATTGTCTAGACCACACTGTCACTCCCCGGGTTATGCTCAATGGGGGATACTTGCATCGCTTTGGACGGCGCTACGTTCTCCCCTCTCTCTCTCTCTCTCTATATATATATATATATATATATATATATATATATATATATATATATATATATATATATATATATATATATATATATATATATATATATATATATATATATATATATATATATATATATAATCAGAGGTGGGCGCTCAAATTTTAAACTTTAGAGCGCAAATGCAAAAGCGCAAATTGGAAAAACTTAGTGCGCAAGCGCAAAAGCGCACATTTTTTTCAAAAATTTAGTCTGCAAATGCAAAAACGCACATGTCCGCAAATAAAATTTTTTTTAAAAATAAAAATAAAAGAAAAGCGAAATATGTAAAGATGAATTTTTTTTATATTTTATTTGAAAGATGCAAATATTTAACAAAAAATGAGAAAGATTTTAATCTTATTTATTCAATTATCTATGATCTCTTTCTCCTCGTAGCTCTCCTCTTATATTCTGAACAAGGTCATATTTCCTTTCATAAAGATAAATTTTTCAAAATTGCTGAATGCAATGGCTGTCCTCTTTGGTCTTAGAATGTCAGAGCCTTGACTAAACAACCTCTCTACGTCCACTGAGTTGGCTAATGGGGTATTATACTTAATAAACAAGTCCACCCAGACCTCCTGGTATTCACTCGGAAACAGGTTCCTAGTGAGAGGTGCACTGTGGTGAACATTTACTGCAACCCAGCTATCCAAGGTTTGTCCCAACTTCTACTCCATATCCTTCGTAACACTAAAAACTCATTTCTCCGTAGAAATGAAATAATCTTTCTGGTTCCTCTTCTTTACGTTCTTTCTGGCATTTTGCAAAAAATGTTAACTCTAACTTGGCTTCTCCCTCTTTCCCTCCTTTAATATCTTCCGACGGCACAACTGCTGTTTTACCTTCTAAAGCTGAACTCTTTAATCAAACTTTTGCCTCTAATTCAACCTTAGACGATTCCGGAGCTGTTCCTCCTCCTTCAACCCCCTCTAACTTAATTATGCCTAAAATTAGAATTTCTTCTAAAGATGTCATTTCTGCTCTCTCTGAGCATAATACTAAGAAGGCGTACGGTCCTGATGGTATTCCTCCTGTGGTTCTCAAAACTTGTGCTTCCGAGCTTGCACCCTGCCTCGGTAAACTATTTCGTCTTTGCCTCTCTACTTCAACCTTCCCTTCTTGCTGGAAACGTGCGCTCATTCAGCCTGTGCCGAAGAAGGGGGACCCCTCTCAACCCTCCAATTACCGTCCTATTTCTTTGACCTCCGTTCTTTCTAAAGTTTCCGAATCTATCCTTAACAGGAAGATTTGGAAACATCTCAATTCTTCTAATCTTATCTCAGATCGCCAGTATGGCTTTCGTAAGAAACGCTCTACTGGTGATCTTCTTTCCCTTCTCTCTGACTCTTGGTCCTCCGCTCTTCGGAATTTCGGTGAATCTTTTGCTGTCGCGCTGGACATATCGAAAGCCTTCGATAGAGTCTGGCACAAAGCTTTGATTTCTAAACTTCCCTCTTTCGGTATCTATCCTTCTCTCTGTGATCTTCTCACTAATTTCCTTTCCTGTCGTTCTATAGCAGCTGTTGTAGATGGCCACCGTTCTTCCTTTAAATCTATTAATAGTGGTGTTACTCAGGGTTCTGTCCTATCTTCAACACTTTTTTTACTTTTCATTAATGACCTTCTCTCTATTACCTCATCTCCCATCCACTCCTATATTGATGACTCCACCCTTCATTATTCTTTCCAGTTTGAAAACCGTCCCACCCCACAGCATTTGATAGACTCGTGAAGGGTAGCCTTGGAACAACTAACCTCTGATCTTTCACTTATTTCTAATTGGGGCAGAGAAAACATGGTTGTTTTCAATGCCTCAAAAACTCAATTCCTTCATCTCTCCACTCGACACAATCTTCCACACAACTATGATATCTTCTTCGAAAACACACAACTCAAGCCTTCATCTGTTCTTAATATTCTTGGTGTTTCTTTTTCTCGTGATCTTTCTTGAAAAGATCACATTACTTCTCTTTCTAAACAAGCTTCTAAGAGGTTAGGTGTTCTGAGGCGCCTTCAGAATTACTTCACGCCACCCCAACTGCTTGGTCTGTATAGGTGTGTTGTTCGCCCCTGTATGGAGTATGCTTCGCACATTTGGGGTGGCTCCACAAACACAGCTCTCCTAGAGAAGGTGGAGTCTAGGGCATTTCGTCTCCATCAACTCTCCTGCTCTTACTAACTCTCTTCAATCTCTTTCTGCCCATCGAATTGTTGCGTCACTCTCTCTTTACTATCGCTATTACAACAGACACTCCTCTTCTGAACTCTCTTGTCGCATACCTCCTCCATTGAGAAGAGCTCGTGCGACACGCCTTTCTACACAGTCTCATCCTTTCTCTGTCCAGCTCTCCGACCCCAGACTTAACCGCTATGCTCAATCTTACATATACTCTACTGGTAGAGTCTGGAACACACTCCCTTCATCTGTTTTCCCAACTTCCTTTGACTTACATACTTTCAAACGCCGTGTATCTAGGCACCTCGGCCTCCATCGACCATGATATAGATCTTCCCAACTCCTGTGGAATTTGGTAGGCCTCTGGCCTTTGCCCACCGGAGGATATATATATATATATATATATATATATATATATATATATATATATATATATATATATATATATATATATATATATATATATATATATATATATATATATATATATATATATATATATATATATATATATATATATATATATATATATATATATATATATATATATATATATATATATATATATATATATATATATATATATATATATATATATATATATATATATATATATATATATATATATATATATATAGTAGTAACAGAGGAATATCGTAGCTAAAAATTGTTGCATGCAATATTGCAATAATGAAAAAAAATCTTTTTTTACGAGGAATATGAAGGTAATAATTATTAGAATTTGGTTATATTGCAATGATGTTGCAATATATATATATATATATATATATATATATATATATATATATATATATATATATATATATATATATATATATATATATATATATATATATATATATATATATATATATTGAATGTTTAAGACCGAATTCTTGTTAAGCTGCGTTTGTCGAGCCACCTTAGCTCGCTGGAGTCCGCCATTAAGCCTTATTAAGATAAGCAGCCACTCTCTTCTACTCATTAATAACCTCATAACTGAAAACAGTGTTCCAATCAACTTTAGGGTTCAAACTCCATTTTATCATTGACGGTAAGAAGTAAAATAAGGCCTACATGGTTAAATACAGAGGAAATGGCAGGCAAAATAAGTCTTTTTGTGTTAGCCCTGACATCACAATCAACTTTAGCAACACTTAGGGTATCGTTTTCTAAATGATAACGCTGACCTAACACTTTCTCTTCTGCGTAACCATGGTCAGCTAATCTACCATTCACTTCAAATATATAATTCGATTCTGGCAAGTTAGAATTCCAACTTCTAAGGAAAAAAGAAGCTTCATCCATTCTCGCACACACTTCTTTATAATCATACTCTTAATTCCTCACGGTTACTACTGCTAAAGAAGAAATTATCTACATACAAATTTTTAGCTAACAGCTTTGAGTACAAATCATTTGGAAACTTAGAGGCTTGGAAAAACAGGCCAAAATGTAAAATAAAAGGGCTACTGAAAAAACTAAAAACTAAAGAAGTATAACGATAAGTAACAATTTTACCATTCTCTACCCAAAAGAAACAAACTTTATTCTTATCCTCTTCAGTCAGTAATTTAATAGCAAGAAAAGCTTGTTTAATATCAGGAAGTACAACATATTTGTTGCATCTAAATTTCAAACTTAATTGTAATAGAGAGGACATGAGTTTAATTGTTAGGTAAGCGGTTTCATTAAGGGATTGCAAGTTTTGTGTGTTTTTAAAGAGCGGCAAAAAAACTGGGCGAATTTCCGTTGTAACCTGAGCCTCCATTTTAATAATAGGTCTATGCGGGATAAAGGTAAAATTCACATATTCAGATGGGTTTATGTCCACCTTTTCACTTATACCGTCAGCTAAATGCTGTTCAGAAACTCTTTTATGGTCCTCAAATAAATTTTTAGAATTCAAGTCAGAAATAACTCTATCTAAAACATTTCGGGCAGCAACAAAATTGGAAGGCACCTTGTGAACATTTTAATTTCAAGGAAATTTTACAAAATAATGATTATCTTTAAAACAATGTTATTATTAAATTCAGACACTTGCAACATATCGACTTTAGCCGTATCTTCATCAGGGTTTTTGATCCCTAGGCTTTCAAGAGTAAATAAATTATCAAGTCCATGTTCCACTTCACTATCATCAAAAATACACATAAAATTATTGAATTAGAACACAGAGAGCCTTAAAAATTGGTTAATTATAGGGGAATGGGCAACATTTTCACAAGAATCACGAGTTTCATTAGTAAGGGAGTTTAATTTTGTAATTTGATCAGTATAGAGAAAAATTTTTAATATCTTCACCAATTTTAAAACAATTCATCCTTTTTTTTCAAACTTGAAAGGCGGCAAATACTGCAGCAAATCAATATCATTTAATGGGTTTAACTCTACACATTCTTTATAATCATGCAAATCATGCATTGCATTAATTCTCTATCCAAGTTTATTCAAGTTTTTATATGCAACTTTTAAAACTGATATTTCAAACTTATATCAAAAGATTAATTTATCAGCAAGGAAAAGGGGATTTTTTTCTAACAGGTAAATCTCTATCAAAGGAGCTAAAAAAGAGGGATTTTTTTTTTTTTTTTTAAAGAAACGACAAAGCCATGCACATTATAACTGACACTATGAAAAGACTTTAAATCTAAAAGTTTTTTTACTACCTCTGAGCTAATATAACTACGCTCGTGTCCTGTGTCCTGTATCTAAAAGTGCTAATACTTTACATTATTTGCCTTTTTGATGCAAAGTAATTTTAACAAAAGGAAGAAGATAGTTTTGTTTCCCATTACTATATTACTATAATTAATACAAAGATAAGCCATAGTTTGACCATCAGGTCTTTTAGAATGTCTCTTTTCACATAAAGCATGTATGTGGGTGTGAAGATTACAGTATATGCAAGCGTAATCTAAAAAGTTATCATGATTGCCAGGACAATCTTGTGTGCCCTTCTTGGCACCAGAGCAAAATTTACAAATATTCAACTGATCACACCTCTGTAACCTAGATTCAATGTCCGGATAGGCCGGACACTTATTCATAGTGTGATCAGTACCACTACAAAATTTGCAAGGGAAAGAACTATTGGATGCATTCGTTTCACTAGAAACATTTGATTTAGAAGATTTTTGGGAAGTTTTAGAATTTTCTAGGGTAACTTTGCTTCATTATTTTGGGAAAATTTATCACAACTACCTTTATTTTGGCTACCACTATTATTATTGTCAAATTTATTGCACCTAAACCATTATTGTTATTTTTACTATTACTATTATGATAAGGCATACCAAACTTATTATTCTTATAGCTGTTATCATACATAGGCTGATGCTGTGGTCTTTACCTCAACTCCAGGCGTTTTTGTAAAGTAGAAGAATGATCAAAAACATCAAGGACAGTAGGGAAATTATTTTGCACTTTCTCAATTCAATTTCATACCATTTAAAGTATTATAATCAGGAATTATATGACTTAATATATCCTTAGATACATATGATCTCTGGCTACCACTATCCAGTATACATCTTACAGTCACCTTTTTATTGCCTCTTATTAAATCAATTGAAATAGTTGGCAATAAATAAACTCTATCTGCTTGTTGTTGAAAAGTTATACACAGACTGTTTACTGTATCATTTTTAGTTTCATTAGCCTCAATTTGAGGACAAAATGCTGTTATATGTGAGTGTTCTTTGCATTTGAAACAATTAAACCTCAATTTATTGTTTTTACCAAAGCAAGTTATAAAAGCTATGGGTTTGAGCTTTTACTTAAAGACCTGAAAGAGAAGGGTCGTAGTTAATTTTACAATTAAAAAAGGAGAGAAGACTTACTATTGAACTTTTTCAAAAAGATGGTTTTCTCTTGAAGTTCCCTCTTATACGAATTCCATATAATTAAGAACATTAAGCAGTTATATTTTTGAGTAGAAGGAAATAGATATGACAGTTAGAAAGATTAGAAAAAAGGAAAATATATAACTCATACCTATTTCTTCGAATTTTGAGAACTTGTAATAAACAAGCGAATGAACTTACATTTTTGACGTCTAGACCTTACCAAGAATTTTAAAAAGTGAGAACGTGTTATCCAGCCGTTTGTTGAACAACAAAATGATACATATCGATACAAAAAACAAACCAACGACTCTACAAACTTCAATCAATGAGAACTTAAATTAAAGACAAAATAATACACTAGATAAATAAGATAAAATATATACACAGATAAATTAGTGAAAGCATATAAACAGTTTTTATAAAGTATTAGAAGTATGACCAATTCCAGCACACCTTGTGCATAAATTTAAAACCTTAGCACGTTCAACTCTTTGCGCTACTGTGCTATATTTATCACACTTGTATAATGGATGATTTTTAAGCTGACACAATTTGCATACATTATACATTCTAGTATTACAAGGTTCACTTTTTGCATCATTATTTTTAGATGCCTTAACATGATCAACATTTGTAGCAAAATTTTGTAATGAGTTAGATTTAAAAGATTTTTTAAATTGAGTTTTGGCGTTAGGCCTAACTGTATGCATTTCTTTTTTAGTTTTACTCACAATGTTAAGAGTATTAATTACATCATTATAGTTTTGAAAGATTTGCTCAAGAGAAGGGTAATTATTTTCTAACTTATGTATTAATTCTGATTTAAAAATTCTTGGCAACTTCTTAAAAATAATTTTACTTAATAATATATTACCAGCAGAGTGAGTCTCTAAAAAATTTAAATCATATACTTTTAATTCAAAAATTATAGATCTAACCTCATTAATAAATAACTTAGTATTTGTAAACTCTAAGTCATGACCTTCATCAATTTTTAGATCATTTAATTTGTTCATATACTCATTAATAATTAAATTTCTATCTAGAAATTCTTTCTTCAAAAGTTCTAATGCTACTTTATAATTATCATTATTTAATGACAAATGGCTTACAACCTTTAAAGCATAACCTTTGAGGTATCCAAAGAGATACATTAACTTTACAGAATCCTCAATGTCTGTTTTATTACCTATTACATTATTAAACTTGGTCAAAAAATTATGAAAGACCAACTTATTTTGTTCAGACCCATCAAATTGCTCACAATTAATTACAGGCAATTTATAATCATTATTAGTTTTAATTTTACTCATCATTTCAATAAACTGTTCATTAGAACAAACAGAATCATTTACCTGTGTCTTATTTTGTTCCAAATAATTACCGAAAATTAGATATTTCTAACAGACAGATCAAAATGATAGTTAGAAGATTTTTCTAATTCTTTATTAAAGAAATCAGGCTCTTTTATATCAATTTCTAGTTGTGACATTATATTTAAAATTTTATCATCTAAACTTTTTATTTCAAATATCTCATTATTAATTTTTTCATAATTAGTATCAAATATAAATTTATTCAACTTACTTTCACTTTCAAGATTCTTTAATTTATTAATTAACATAGTAATCTTTGCTTTATGTGTAGCCCTAGTTCTTATATATTTATTTATAGCTTCTTTACACTCAGCTATTATATCAGTTTCTTCTGATGCCATCATTAAATTTATGAATAATGCTATAGTAACTAATACAACAATAATAAGATTATTGCTTAAATTTAATTTAAACTTAGAACTGAATAGGCCACTTTTACCAACACAGTTTAAATAAATCATTAAAACACTTAAGAACTAACTTAATATTAATTGCCCAAAACCACTTAATACTAATTTAATAACTTACAAAGTTAATAACTTAATAACTAACTTATTTTTATAGGTAGGCTTTATCGTAATATTAATTATATTTAATAAGCGTGAGCCATAAAAATTTATTTCGTAGCCGTTCGTTATTTACGAAGCTCCTCTCAATAGTTACTTTTACTTAGAGTTTAAATTTTGCCGAATGAAGTCTATAGTATTTTAATAATTGAAATAATTATGACTTTTGGTATATTTATTATTTTAAAGTTCAATATTTTACATGAAAATCAATCCTCTTACCTTCAAATAATCCCCCCCTCCAGCCCTCCATAAGCATTAACCCAAAGTAAATGGCCAAATACCCGAACAATACTCAAGAGAACCAGAAGGTTATGTATAGATTATATTGCAGATGACTCTCTTGAAGACAAATTTTCAATTATTAAAATATTGACTACCAATAAGCTATAAATTAGTCTTAAAGGTATACTTATCTTTATATTCTTGGTTTAGTATTACAATCAACAATATTATAGACTTCACTTGCCAGCATTTACTATAACCGACAATTAGTTTGTGAATAGTTTATCACTTTTTAAGACACTTGAAAGCAGAGTTTTAACTTTAGTTTTATCAACTTTACTTTACCAATAATTGTTATGTAACACAACAACTGTTTTAACAATTGTTTTTAATAATTTAATTTTAACAATAGTTAATAAATAAGCTTTAATAATAATTAAGCTTTTTAGCACAGTAGTTTTCATATGACTAGAAAACTACATGACAAAATACATACTGCATACTGTATACTGTATACTATACTATACTGATTCGTCGTTCTAATTTCTTTTATTATTTTTATTTCTGCGCATGACACGCATGTCACGTGGGCTAATATTAATGCTCCGTTTTTAAACGATATAATTTTATAACGGTATGCTTTTTAACAATAAGAATTTTATATTTTAACACACACATTTTAACATGTAATAATTTTATTAATTTTAATTTTTAATAATTTAAAAATTTTAATAATATATATATATATATATATATATATATATATATATATATATATATATATATATATATATATATATATATATATATATATATATATATATATATATATATATATATATATATATAATTAGATAATAATAATAATAGCTATTATTATTATTATTAGTGGTGATTACAGTAATAAAAATACCTTTATAATAAGAAGAATAAAAATAAGAAAATAGACATACATAAATATATATATATATATATATATATATATATATATATATATATATATATATATATATATATATATATATATATATATATATATATATATATATATATATATATATATATAATAAAATATCTAAACGAACTTTTATCATCAGTTTTATAATTCAATATTTTAAATGAAATTTCTCCTACCTTTAATTGAATCCACCCTCTAACCTACCCCAGGTAAAAACCCCAAGTACACAGGCCTGAATACCCAGCATTATACCCCAAGACAGTTAGAAGGAAATGTATAGGTTTGATGACTTGAAAGCAAGAAAACTTTCAATATTTAAAATATTGATCTTTTAAGCTATAAAAATAGTCTTAAATATAAACTTGTCTTGTAGTATTTACACTCTTAGTAATAGTTATAATTAACTATTTGTAGAATTCACCAGCTAGTAATGTTACTTTTAACCGGCTTTAGTTTCTTATAGTTTATCACTTTGAATAACTATGACAACATTAATTTAACATATAAACTTCATGAATACTGCACATAACAGTTTTAATGACTTCATAAATTTAACATAAGTACATAAGCACTTTAACATCAGTATTTAACAACAAAACTGTATGTTTAACAGTAAACTTTAAAGATTGTACTTTTATCATAAACTGCAAGGAAAAGAACGACTACTGAACTCGCGTTCCCATACATTTTAATATTTTTAACTGCGAACGATCACGTAGTCACGTGGGTTAATTTTTATTACCGAATTTTAAAACGATGTTATTTTGTAATGACGTTATATTTTAACTTTTATTTTTAACAATGAATTTTATAATAATGATTTTAAATATATAAATAAATAATAAATTAAAAAAAAAAAAAAAAAAAAAAAAAAAAAAAAAAAATATAATATATATATATATATATATATATATATATATATATATATATATATATATATATATATATATATATATATATATATATATATATATATATATATATATATATATATATATATATATATAGTACCGTACATATGAAAAAGGTATTATATAAAAAACATCCTCATACCTAGTAATGTGTCAAACTGGCTGTGCCAAAGAAGGGAGGAATTCCTTGATTGCTGATGATATTCTGCAGTGTACAGAAGAACCAGAAGTATCTTCTGATGGCAATGATCACTCTGAAGGACACTGGGGAGGAATGAAATAAGGACATAGAAAAAGGAATGTAAGCTAAGGTGCACCAAACCTAACAAAAGAAAAAATAACAAAATTGGAAATAGGCTATGTGATATCACAATTCTATTATGTGCAGAAAATACAAATATTGCTTAATATGCAATATAGCGATATTTGTGTAATAGAAGCAATGACAAATAATCACTGGTAGTTGTTGTTGAATAAATAAAGATTAACTACGAGTAGCAGTAAAACACAAAGTAAGCGGCGTTCACACAAGTATATTAACCTGTAAAAGGTGGGAACGAGAAATTAGTTCTATTCCGTAGTTCAAACTAATACAGTTAAGAGCGAAGAGTCCTGCTAGCTACAATATATATATATATATATATATATATATATATATATATATATATATATATATATATATATATATATATATATATATATATATATATATATATATATATATATATATATATATATATATATATATTATATATATATTTATATATATATATATATATATATATTATATATTTTATTATATTTATATATTTATATATTTATCGTATATATATATATATATATATATATATATATATATATATTATATATATATATATATATATATATATATATATATATATATATATATATATATATATATATATATATATATATATATATATATATATATATATATATATATGATGGTTACGGTATGAACACATACTAGGACACCGGGGGTTGATAGCTGGTTCTCATTGTGTAAAGACGCTTCTTCTTTTTTTTCCTTTGCTTTCTGTTTCGGTAAGTTTTTTTTTTTTTCTCATCTGTTTCGGCAGATGAGTGATGCTGCAGCGGATGGCCTGCACGGCCATATTCCCGTTGAATGTGAGGTCCATGCGGCTATGGACACTGATTCTTGGAATGAAGTAGGTAAGCGAAAGAGATCTTCTCTTCTCGATGATGAGGAGCGTTCGGTAATTAGGCCCAGGGGCCATGTCGACGCTCCCACGACTATGGGTTCTTTTCAGGTATCGTCTGAGTTAGGCCCTCCTTCCGGCTCCACGGCTGGTGAGAAGAACACTGTGATTGTTGTCAAATCTCTGGAGAATAAGGCCATATTTACTAGGCCCCGCACGCTTACCACACTCCTCAATGATTCCCTTTTTAGTAAATATATTATTGAGGATTCGGTGTACTCATTGGGTCATGGGGTTGGCTGCAAATTTGAGCTTCTGGACTTGAGTAAACTTGAAGTTTCCTTATCTGCTATCAAGAAACTGGGCCCTCACGATGTTCGTTGTTGGGTTCCAAATTCGGATCAAGATGATCCCTTGCAAACTCATTATGGTAAGGTAGGCCCTATCGATGTGGAGGAGGATATCAGTGTTATAAAGGAGGATATTCGGGTTCTCGGTGATAGTAGTGCAGTTGTTTTAGATGTTCTTCGAGTGACGTCTCACAAGGAGAATGCTGATGGCAGTGCTACAAAGGTTCCTACCCCCTTGGTCAAAGTAAAATTCTATGGTGCCCTTCCTCACCGAATTGCGATTGGTCACTCTGTTTATCCAGTGTCGCCTTCAGTAGTATCCAGTGTTCCGACTGTCAAACGGTGTTTCAACTGCTGGCGGTTTGGTCATGGCCAACTCTCCTGTAAAGCCAAGGAACGGTGTACTAGGTGTAGTAAATTTCACAAGGCTGATGGTTGTCATAATGATCCTTTTTGTTACTTCTGTGGTGGGTGTCATGTCATCCGGTATAGCCAGTGCCCAGTTTTCCAGAGAGCTTTGCAGATATCCAAAGAGCATGCAGAGGAGATTGAGGGGGTAAGGGCTCCTCTCACTTTGGAACTCAGAAAATTGAACCCCAGGGGAGACCAGACTCCTCACCCTCCACGGCTTGTGCCCACCCAGCCTCTTCTGGGCAGAGTAAACGGTGACCCTCCCAAGCCTGGTTCCTCTAAACAGACTTTTGCCGATGTTCTTGCGGACTTAAATGATGAAGACTTGGAGATCTCTGATGGTGAGGATATGTTGAGTGTCACGAGTAATTTGTCCAACGGTCTTCCTAATTACTTTTCTCAGGGTAACCCTAAGGGTCGTCCTACTTCCAAGTATTTCCGTGATAGTGCTCATAGGAATGAGTTGGATGGTACTTCCAAACAGTCTTTCACAGCCCAGAATGAACCACTCCAGAGGTCGAAACATCACCGTCCCCCGCATAAGGAAAATGACTTTAGTTCTTCGGAGTTTGGCGTTTTCCTGTCTAAATCAAATTATTCGTATTGGACAAAAATTCTTTGAATCCTATTCGTTACATAAGTCTTTCAGTGCAGCTTTGTTTTCTGTATGTGGTGATATCTTTGCATTGATCACCTCATTTCAGGATCATTATGATCCATAGTCCTATTCTTTTCTGGTATGTTTCGATTTGTTTTGTTTTATGCCATTTGTGTGCCTGTGACTAATTTCTGGTATGTTCTTTTGTTTTGTTTCATGCAATTTGTGTGCCTGTGGCTACTTTATTTTCTCTTTTGTTTTCTTTTCTGGTCTTTTCTTTCTTGAATTCGTCATCTCCTCCTTGAGGAGTCCTATGCTTTCCGTCTGTGAGACCAGTTTCAAAAAGTCTTTTTCCTTCATGCCTGCATAGTTGAAGCCGATAGAAGATTGAAGCTATTGTCAATTGACCTTGATGTCTGACGACCATTAAAACTCTCCAAGTATTCCAAGTAAGTATATATATATATATATATATATATATATATATATATATATATATATATATATATATATATATATATATATATATATATATATATATATATATATATATATATATATAAACTTGTACCATAAATGAATTCCTGATAGAATGAAGTAACAAAATAAATAATTAATTTTAAAAATCTTGAATAAATATATTTTATTTAAGAAAATGCGAACATATTTGCATAAGCAAACTGCAAGGAAGCTTTTAAATAAATTCCTAAATAGGTTTTTTTTAGGGTTCTTTAAAGATAATATTTTTTTACAGATCCATAAAATATATTACTACATGGTTTTTTCGATGCGTAAAATTGACTATGAAACCAAGTTTATATCCAAGCTATCCGCGTTAGTGTTTATCATTTGCTGAAATTTGTTTCCCGCCTTAGTTTTCTTGACATTTTTATGCAATTTAAAACTTATTAAGCATTAAGCAATGAAATTTCAATAAGATGTTTTATTCCAAACCCGTAGGCACATTTTACACGTATTTCAGCAAATAATATTTATTACCTTAATTAAAAATCATTGTGAGAGTAGTGATTTCAAAAGTCGGGAAGTAACTGCGGAAAGAAAAACCACATGTTCTAATCAACATATATATATATATATATATATATATATATATATATATATATATATATATATATATATATATATATATATATATATATATATATATATATATATATATATATATATATATATATATATATATATATATATATATATATATATATATATATATATGGTAAACCATATCTATATTTTCACTATATTGAAAATTAGACAATATGCTGAAATGCATTGAATATACAATATTTAAGAGTGGAAAAGTAAAAGTGTCTTTTGATTGTCATTATTAATTTATACAATTCAGTATTTAGCAATTTTGAAAGTTGCTATTGCTATTTTTCTTTAAAAAGAAAATTAAAAGGGCGAAATAAATTTTTTGGGGAAATAGTTTAGCCTGTGACCATGAGTCTGTTTTTTTCACAATATTGAAACTATAATAACAAAATATATTAAAATATATTGCTTGTAAGTTGTATCTTATTTAAGCATGAAAAAAAACATTGAACTATTTAGTTTTGCAAAATACTTGAATACCAGGTTGCCATATATACGGTATATATATATATATATATATATATATATATATATATATATATATATATATATATATATATATATATATATATATATATATATATATATATATATATATATATATATATATATATATATATATATATATATATATATATATATATATATATATATATATATATATATATATATATATATATATATATATATGGCTTAGGTTAAGAAGCTTTCTGACCTTATATATCGATATTTTGAAATTTTGATTTTAATTGATATCCTTTATATCGTAATTTTTAAAATTAAAGTCGCTTAGTTGAACTTTCCGTTACATTGTGAGAGGTCATTTAAGATGAATCTTCAAGACAAGTTTAATTTGTTTTACATATTGGTGTCTTCTTGCTTTTTGCAACATTTTAAATTAGTTCTTAGTGAAAAACAATGTGATAAATGTAAAGTAAAATGTGAAATATCAAAACAGGGGTCAAATTGTGTTAGTGTTAGCAAAACTACAGTGATTGAGTGGTTCAACTTTTACTGAGAAGTTTGTATTTTTCTCACACTTTCAACTATTTCCTTAACATGTAAGCTATATATATATATATATATATATATATATATATATATATATATATATATATATATATATATATATATATATATATATATATAAATGTGAGTATGTGTGGTGTAATATGGCAGTAGGCCTGATCTCGTGGGAACGCTCTTGTATAGGTTAGGCCTCTATTTTACGGCAACTTCGGTAGTTCAGGTTATGATAAGTCGAACTAAGTACGCTAGAAAACTGAACAATAATAATTATAAAAATAATTAGAATAATAGGTATACATGAAATGAAAACTAAATAATAATAACACAAATATCAAAAAATTTGAATTGGCATATCGATGTTTTGATATATCGATATTTTCCAAATATCGAAGGTCAGAAAGTTTCTTAACCTTTACATATACCGTATATATATATATATATATATATATATATATATATATATATATATATATATATATATATATATATATATATATATATATATATATATACTAGGAATAGAGTGAAGTATCAGTATTAGTATATATTTGGGTATCTGTATTAATATCAAACATTTAATTATTGATATTGGTATCAGTAAAAAATGGCTAATACTGGTACAGATACCAGATTTTTTAATTATGAAGAACAAAAATTTTATCTATATTATTAAATAGATACCAGATTTTTTAATTATGAAGAACAAAAATTTTATCTATATTATTAAATAAATTTAGATGCAGATGTAGAGAGCCTTAGGCACAATGTGAAAAATTCAGGACTCTAGATTAGATAAATTTTCATTATTATAAGTTACAATGAATCTGTTTTTAAAATTCAGGAAAAGGTTTTATCATAAAAAAATTAGTGTTCCTGAGGATTCTGTTTTATCTCTAAATTTTATTCTTACTTTTCATTAATGATCTTCTCTACAACACTTTTAACTCTGTTCACTCTTATATGCTGATAACTTTTATCTCCATACTTTTACTCATTTCAAATATGCTCTCTCTTTTGTTTCTAGAGTTGCTTCTTTTCTTCAACTTTCCAATTCTGTTCTTATTGATCTGGATGGGGTTTATCAGTGGGGTCATGGCAACTTTGTGAAATTCAATTCTTTAAAAACTCCAACTTTTCACATCTCTCAAAAACACCTCCCAACTTTCCTATCTTTGATGGCTCTCCCGCCTCACCTGTAAATAACATTAACATTCTTGGTTTATACATAATAAATTATCATTGAAATCATATATCGCAATTTTTGCTAAGGTGGCCTCTAAGAAGCTGGGAATACTATTCAGGTTATGAGAATTATTTTCTGAGCAGTTACTCCAGTTATATAAGGGTTTTATTTGCCCTTGTATAGAGTACTGTTCTCATATTTAGGGATGCTCAGACATCTCCATTTCTGGATAGGGTTGAGTCTAAAGCTAAAAGATTAATAAACTCCCCCCTACTTTTAAACTCGCTTGACCCCTTATCTCTGCAACATGATGTTGGCGCACTCTCTTTTATAGGCACTACAATGGCAGGTGCTCAAAGGAATTGGCTTCTCATATTCCTCCATGATTGCATTATCCTCATTGCACAAAGGGGCGCACTGCTTTCACGCAAATTTTGTGTGGATGCTGGAAACCTTATTTTTTCCCATTTGGTGCCTCCTTTCTAGCCACCTCTGTTCTGTGGAACCCTCTACTATCTTCTATTTTTCCTCCTGTATTTAATCTTCCTCTCTTCAAGGTTTCCATTTGTGCCCACCTGAGGAATGTGCATTAGGTTGAGACTGGGTGGGTTTTCTTCCTTTTGTATATACCCTTTCCTTGAAATGGGCTCTGCCTGTTGGTGGTAGCAAACTTTTTAAAAAAAAAAAATTTTTTTGCTGATACTGATATGATACCTGTACCTATAAAAATATATTAATACTTACTGATACTTCACTCCATCCCTAATATATATATATATATATATATATATATATATATATATATATTATATATATATATATATATATATATATATATATATATATATATATATATATATATATATATATATATATATACACAGGTATACCTCATTTTACGGCGCTTCGCTCATACAGCGCTAAAATATTTTTTGCTGCTTGTCTCGCTCTTACAGCAACCATATGCTGTACAGCTTTTAATCAACAAATTTCCCATGCAGCATTCATAACATGCGTATCGCTCTCCACTTGACCGCCAAATTTAATACAGTAGTATTACAATTATGTTAATATGCATTTATGTTACGTATACATACCTTCACTGTATACCCATATAGACATGGCCCATAAGACTAGTGAAAAGAAGAGTCGGAAGTCACTTTCTTTGGAAAAAAAGTTAGAAATGATTCACTTACATGACCAAGGCATTTTGAACGATGAGATAGTCCGTAGGCTAGGCTTAGCTTGGCAAACAGTTAACACAGTTACTAACTCTAAGGGAAAGATTTTGAAAGAAATTAAAAGTGCTACTCCAGTGAACACTAAAATTATAAGAAAACGGGGCAGTGTTATTGCTGAAATGGAGAAAGTGTTAGTGCTGTGGATCGAAGATCAAACGAGTCATAATGTGCCATTAAGCCAAAGCCTAATTCATTCCAGGGCCCTAACTTCAACTCAATTAAGGCTAGCAAACGGGACGAAGCTAAAGAAGATAAGTTTGAAGCAAGCAGAGGCTGGTTTATGCAGTTTAAAGATAGAAGCCATCATCGCCTCAACAACCATCAACATTAACGTTAAACTCTCCACCAAGGAAGCGAATGAGATTCGTTGAAGGGTCAGCTGAAGAGTCTCACTAATCC
Source organism: Armadillidium nasatum (assembly GCA_009176605.1). NCBI lineage: Eukaryota > Metazoa > Arthropoda > Malacostraca > Isopoda > Armadillidiidae > Armadillidium > Armadillidium nasatum. The sequence goes on from SEYY01004656.1 coordinate 22,028, forward strand.
CCTTCAACTTCCTTCAATGATATTAATAAAGTTTTTAAAGCTAAAATATATTATTTTTATTATATTTACCCTTCAAATCGTATTTTATTTTTAAATTGAAACTTATTTTTAGCCTAGCGCTATTGCGCAAATAATAAATGATAGTGTAAACAAGTTTTAAGGTGTTCATATGTTGTAGCGAGTGAAAAAAAAGCAAGTGACTTGCATTGTGGTGGTAGTCTGGAACCATACCCGCTGTATTACTGAGGTATACCTGTATATATATAATTTATATCACTCTCTCTTTATACTTTCATTATTACAATGAACACTGCTCTTCAGAAGCCTCATGTTGTTTACTTTCTCCAATGAGAAGGGATTAAGTGACATGACTCTACACATTTTCCTCCTTTCTCTGTACAACTCTCTGACCCCAGTCCTAACCATTAGGCTCAGTCTTACATGTACTTTACTGGTAAATATATATATATATATATATATATATATATATATATATATATATATATATATATATATATATATATATATATATATATATATATATATATATATATATATATATATATATATATATATATATATATATATATATATATATATATATATATATATATATATATATATATATATATATATATATATATATATATATATATATATATAATCAGGCATATTTATTAATACAAAATAGTTAAAGATTTGGTGAGTATAATACATTGTTCATGAATATGGGATTTGAATCCCCAAAATTTGAAATTTTTAAATTAAATCGGCGAATATCACGGTGAGTACAAAAATTATTTGGGAAATCTATGGGATCAATCTCCCTTAAGTTTGTGGGATTTAATCTCCCAAAATCAGGAAAAGGGTGACAGAACACCCAGCAACAGAGCAAGCCAACCTCAAGTTAACTACGCTCTGCTACCAATTTATGTAATGAATTTTCATTTACATGAGAGGTGCCAACAATTTTTTTATAATTCGTCTTCCAAACGACCTTCAGCACCTTCAAAGGGTCCTTGTGTAGCTTAGATAAGGCTCAAGGATTTTCTTTGTTCCTCCCAGGATGAAAAGATATAAGTTTCCAGAGAGACTGACTCTGTTACTGGGTGACAAAATTTATATTAATTGATAAAGAATTCCTCCAAAGTTGGGGAAAAGCAAAGAACTTAATACTCACCAAAGAACGGTGTACCTCCTTATTTTACCATTTAACTTACAGAGAACTCAGCGACAATGGAGAAAACAAACAAACTTAAAAAATATAACTTAAATTTTACTTATGAAAATATTATTAGGCACAATTTTATTTACATATATATAATTACTTAACCACTAAACCTATAGACCTCACCTATCTAACTTATTACTTAATTATTGCTTAAATATAACTATTCCATAACCAATTTAGATATGGTAACCAAAATATATATATAAGCATAATCTTAAGAATAAATATTATCAAACTAATAAGAATTGAAAACTTTAAATATCAAAATAATGAAGGTATTGAAAAAAAATCAATTATTTAATATGAAAAAAATGATAATGGTCATATTAAATACTATTTAATAAATAATAATGTCTTAAAGATAATTTTAAATTAATCAACAATCATCAATAAAAATTGTAAATTTAATTCCAGTTATATTTTCACCAAATTAAGATTATCATCATGTTAAATGGAACAATCACAACTCTTTAACAGTAACTGGATTCTTACCACAGTTTTAATTGGTCTATAAATTTAAAACACTACAGTTTCCTCAAAGGATAATTTGAAATATTTTGTTTTGAAACCTAAACTTTAAGGTCAAATTTATATCAAACCCACTAACTTTGGCTCTCAAGAGTGGAATATTTGGTGGTCAACTAGGAAACAGGATTTGGATCCTTGACTCTTGCTGGAATCTGGTCTTGTGTTCCCAAACTGATTCCCTTTAAAAATAAAGCAGACCAAAAATTTGCTCTTATTCAAGTTTTATTTCCCTAAACTAAATGAACATATTCTATGATATTTCTTTTACAAACAATTTCAAATTTGACTTTATGATAAATTATCACTTTAAGAGCTCAATGAAGTTATCAGACCAAATACTTGATTTATTTTTAATTTGACTTTTTCTAATTTATTCTTTATGACATTTAGATCCTTATTCAGTCTATACTATATATTTAGGTTTTTACTTTAAATTACTTTATATTTAGATTTTTACTTTAACTTTTATTGTTACATGTAATTCATAATATTCTCTTTGAAGTTTCTATCCTATAACAAGCTTAATCAATTTATGGACTTACCCTGAGTAGGGGCTAACACTATTTCAGATGAATCCTTTGGTATTCTTTGATCTTATTCAATTTTATTGTTATTTCTCTTCTTCTTTCAACATATAATTAAGTAATCTCTCAATTTCTACAATCTTCCAACTTAAATTTTTCCTGTTATTTTATTTCTATTCTCAGGGGAAAAAAAAACCAATGAAATTTCTTCTCAGTACCTTTTTTTTTTTTATTACCTTCTCACCCCCTGACCACCCCACGCTGAGGTGGCCACACTTCGCTAATGAAGCCGCTCGCCGCAGTTTGCCTCATCCAGAGATCTTCCAAGGAAGTGATGCCCCAGGAGATTCTGGGGCGAGAAATGGAAGGACAGTGTAATAGAAAGTGTTTTGCGGTCTCCATTGCCTCTCCGCATTTGGTACACATGGGTAATGTTGTCTGATTTATATTGTAGTTGTATTTGTATTGTTGTAAGTTAGGGTGGTGCCCACATCTCAATCTTGCTAGTGAGATTTGTGAGTGTCTTGGGAGGTTGCTGAAGACGGGGTTTATTTTTGGAGGGGGGGTGTTAAGGATGTTGTTTGGTGGTCTGTTTATCAAGTAGGAATGCGTTAGTTGAGTGTGAATATGTTTGGTTATTGTGGTATTGGGGTGGGGGGATGTGATTTAGGATTTGTTTGTAGAAGGTACCAGTGGATGATGGCGGTTGTTTTAGTCTGTGATTGGTAGGATGGAGGAGGGTGTTGTGGCATGGGTGTGTGGGTAGGCGGGTTTTTGCGTAAAATTGAGTGCCTATCATTTCGAGATTGTTTTTTATAGGTAGTATTTTGGTTTCATTATGTAGGTGTTGTTGAGGGGTTGTGGGTGTGCAGCTGGTAATTGTGCAGAGGGCTCTATTTTGTGTTATTAAGTTTTGATTGGAGAGCATTGGGTGCCAGACAGGGGAGGCATAGTTGATGGTGGGGCGTATAAATTGTTTGTAGATGGCAATAGAAGTTTGTATGTTGTTGTTTGTCTGTGTTGACCACTGTTTTGAGGATGTTGAGTTTTCTGTTTGCTGCTGAGGTAGTATTTTGGATGTGTTTGGTGAAAGTGAGGTGGGGGTTAAAGGTTAGGCCGAGAATCTTTGGAGTTTTGTTGAGGGGTATTGGAGTGTTGTTTAGGAGAACTTGTGGGTGGGTGTTGGATCTGTGTTTGTCTGATGTTATGAGGGTTATGGAGGATTTGTTTGGGAATGCCATCATCCGGTTTTTTGTCAGCAATGTTTTGATTTGTTAGGTAGTTTTGTGTGATTGTTATTGCGGTATCGAGATTTTGGTGGGTGGTGGCAATAGTTATGTCGTAAACGTAAGAGGTAATGTGGGGGTGTGTTGTTTGGGGTTGAGGGAGGTCTGCTGTGTATAGGTTAAATAGTGTGGGGGATAGTATGGCTCCCTGGGGTACTCCGTTTCTTATGTTTATGGTCCGAGATTTTTGGCTGTTTTCTTGTATTTGGGTGGTTCTTCCTGAGAGGAAGTTGGTTAACTATTTCTTGATGTTTGTAGGGATGTTGGATTGGAGGATTTTATGGATTAGATTGTGTCTTGGGACAGTATCGAAGGCTTTGTTTATATCTATTGCTATTAATATAATTTTGTGGTGTGGTTTATGGTTTAGTCAGTTTATAATTGGTTGGATGATGTTGGTGAGCTGTGGTGGTGGAGTGGTTGGGTTTGAAACCATGTTGGAAGCTTTGTTGTGGGATGAATTGGAGGATAGAATTTTGTATTAGTTTTTCAAGTAGCTTTGAGATAGTGGATAGGAGGGAGATTGGGCGATATGAGGAGGGGTTTGAAGGGTCTTTGCCAGGTTTTAGTTTAGGAATGATTAGTGCTTTTTTCCATTGGGGAGGGATATAGTTGAGTTGGATGGATTTGTTGAAGATGGAGGTTAAGTATGTGGTTGTGTGGTTGGATAGGTGTTTTAGGCGAATGTTCAATATGTTGTCTGGGCCAGTTGCTGGAGAGCTTTTGATGGTTTTAATGGTGTTTTGTGTGATTGTGGGTGTGAAGACGATTAAGTTGTTTAGGTTGTTGCATAGTTTTTATAGTTTTTTTATTATCTTCCTGTTTTGGGGGTGAGTGGGTAAGCTGCTTTGTTTAGCGAAATGTGTGGCCAGTAAGTTGATGTGTTGTTTGGTGGTCAATGGAGTTTGTGTTATAGGATTGGTTGGTGTTTCATGAGTGGGAAGTGGGTTGTTTTTTGCATTGTGGATTGTTTTCCAGACTCTTTTGCTGTTTGTGTTGTTCAAGTTTTTAATGAGGTAGTTTTGGTAGTTGTTTTTATTTGGGTTGATATTTGGTTGTTTAGGTTTTCTATTTGTGTTTTGGTGTGTAGTGTGGCGTTGTTTTGGAGTTTAAGTGCGTTTCTTTGTTTTATGAGAGAGGTGATTTCGGGGGTAAGGTTTGGTTTGTATTTTTTAATGTGACCTTTTGGGATGTATATGTTGGCCGCTTTCTGGATTGTGTGGGTGAGATGTTTGATTGCTGATTTGATGGAGGATAGGTTTGTAATTTCGTTTGTTGTGAGGTTTTCATCTATGTAATTGGTGAAGCCAGTCCAGTTTGCTTTTTTGTAGTTGGTAAATGTAGTTTTTGATTTGTGTGTGGGTTTATTTTTAATGTGGTATTTTATAATTATTGGTAGGTGGTCCATTGTAGGAGAGGGTGAATGTTTGGAGAGCAGAAAGTGATGTCTGGGGATGTGGGGGATTGGTTGATTTGTGGGGGGATTCTGGTGTGGAGGTTTTTGTTTAGGATGTTAAGATGTTCCAAGTGGGTGATAATGTGATGTCCTCTTGGGTTGGGTTCTTGGTTTTTGTACCAAGTCGGGTGGTGGGCGTTGAAGTCTCCGCATATCAGGAGATTAGGGAAGTTTGTTAATTGCAGTGAGGTTAGGTAAGTAGTTCGAGTGACAGTGGGTGGATGTTTGGTAAGGTATGTATAGGTTTATATATATATATATATATATATATATATATATATATATATATATATATATATATATATATATATATATATATATATATATATATATATATATAAAACACTATAACCGTGTAAAATTTTAGACAGTAAAACACCCCACAGGAAATAAAAACAAAGTTCAAGCTCCAATTTTAATTTTTGTTTTTATTTCCTGTGGGGTGTTTTACTGTCTATATATATATATATATATATATATATATATATATATATATATATATATATATATATATATATATATATATATATATATATATATATATATATATATATATATATATATATCAGAGGTGGGCATAAGCGCAAAAAGCGCAAAAGCGCAATTTGCGCTTTAAATAAAAAATTTGCGCGCTTTGCGCTAAAATTCTAAAATGTGCGCTTTTGCATTTTGCGCTCAACAACTTTTTTAAGAGCGCAAAAGCGCAAATTTGCGCTTTATAAAAATATTTTGCGCTTTTGCGGAAGTTTTTTGAAATTAGCGCTTACCAATTTGCGCTTCATCATTTTTCTTAATAAAAAACTATTTTGGGCTTATATTTCAGTTTCTTATTTAATCAGCCAAATTTTATTACTCTTTCTGCTAATTAAAAGTTAATACTTAAACTAGGAATGCCGATATATAAAAAAAATATCGATATTTAAAAAATATCAAATTGTCCTCGATAATAAAAGATATTGTTTTATATATATATATATATATATATATATATATATATATATATATATATATATATATATATATATATATATATATATATATATATATATATATGGTTCATTGAATATTTTGTTTATTGGTTTATTGGTTTATTTGTATGGAACAAAAGCCTTGTCTTCCAATATTTAATAAAACTGACAAGGAGGTAATTTCCGAGTACATCGAAATAATGAAGCCTATTGCTGTTAGGCTGCATATGTTGCAGGATGAGAAGAATATGTACGCGGGGGTTCTATTGCCTAACCTCTTCCTCCTCAAGGACAATCTCGTGGAATTGCAACGAGAGGTGAAAAAACTTAACTATGCCAAAAGCTTAGTCAACTACTTACTAAAGCAGCCAAAGCCAAACAAAGGGAAAGAAAAGGGATTTGAACCGAGGTTCAGCAGGATTTTTGATGATTGTGATTTACTTATGGCAACAGCTCTGCACCCTCACTTCAAATTCGGAGTGGCACATAGGTTAAATAGGGGAAGTATCCAGCTGTCAAGACGAGGATATTGGAGGAAATAAAGTGTAATATTGCATCGAATTTTACTCCTCCACATCAAGGCACTGAAGGTGATGAGGATGAATCTGAAATGGACCCATTTAAGGTGAGCTATTTTTATAATTTAGAGCAAACTTTAAGCATCTCTATATATATATATATATATATATATATATATATATATATATATATATATATATATTATGTCTCCTCCGGTGGGCAAAGGCCAGGCCTACCAATATCCACCGGAGTTGGGAAGCAATGGAATTCGGGGTCGCTAATGGCCGATAATGATATATATATATATATATATATATATATATATATATATATATATATATATATATATATATATATATATATATATATATATATATATATATATATATCACTGAGAGATAGGATGAGGAGTGAACTGGTGAGAGAGTAATTTGGGGTGGAATCAATTTTGGAATGCATATAGAAAGAAACCAACTGAGATGGTTTGGTCACGTGAAGAGAATGGGGGAGAGAGGGAGACTGAGAGAGATGCTGGAATGGAGACCAGAAGGAAGGAGACCGGCAGGGAAGACCAAGGAAGAGATGGATGGAGGCGATAGAAGAAGCCATACAACGAAGGAACAAGACATTGGAAGAGGTGGAAGACAACCGAATGTTTGAGGACAGAAATGTTGGAGGAGTAGCACCCGACAGGCGCCAGTCTACCGGTTTGGACGGTTGATGATGATGATGATAATATATATATATATATATATATATATATATATATATATATATATATATATATATATATATATATATATAATATATATATATATATATATATATATATATATATATATATATATATATATATATATATATATATATATATATATATATATATATATATATATATATATATATATATATATATATATATATATATATATATATATATATATATATATATATATATATATATATATATTCATAATACACTGACATAATGTTCAAATGAAACTTAAAAAGATTTGAGTTCTTGATATCATTTCTAAATTTTTCAGAAACTGAAGGCCCCATTTATCCAGCAGACACCTCTGGAGGAGAAGTTGCAGTTGGGATGCAGTATATGTTCACCACAATACCCCTCTCACTAGGAACCTTTTTCCATGTGAATACCAAGAGGTCTGGGTGGACTTGTTTATGAAGTATAATACCCCATTACCCAGCTCAGCGGCCGTGGAGAGGTTGTTTAGTCAAGGCTCTGACATTCTAAGACCAAAGAGGGCAGCCATTGCATCCAGCAATTTTGAAAAATTTATTTTCTTGAAAGGGAATATGACCCTTTTCAGAATGCAAGAGGAGAGCTACGAGGAGGAAGAGATCATAGATGGCTGAATAAATAATAATAAATTCTTTCTCATTTTTTGTTATATATTTGCATTTATCAAATAAAATTTAAAAATAATTCATCTTTACATCCTAGCGCTCTTTTTTTTTTTTTTTTTTTTTTTTTTTTTTTTTTTTTTTTTTTTGCTCCAAAATTTGCGCTTTAAAAATTTTTTTTTATTTGCGGACATTTGCGCTTTTGCATTTGCGGACTAAATTTTTGAAAAAATGTGTGCTTTTGCATTTGCGGACAAAATTTTTCAAAATTTGCGCTTTTGAGTTTGCGCTCTAAATTTTAAAATTTGCGCGCCCACCTCTGATATATATATATATATATATATATATATATATATATATATATATATATATATATATATATATATATATATATATATATATATATATATATATATATATATATATATATATATATATATATAATATAAATATATTAATATCATGCACATAAATACAGAATATACATGAAAATAAAATTTAAAAATGGAAGAAGTTGATAATTACCTACTTCAGTGTGCATCAAAAGATGTACTCAAGAGAGTTGAGGCTTACCATAATCTAACTGAGTAAGTAGTATTTGATCATAGTTTTAGCTTACTTTTTACTATAATGTATTTACTTAGAAAAAAAAACTTTGCCTCTTTTAGAGTTAAGGTAACAGTTACTTCAATCTTTCAAATGGTATTATTATTTATGTAGGCAAAGGTGGGCTTGTGATACTTTATAAGGATCAGCTGTATTGATATCAATACATGATGACCAAAAAATATTAGTGATGGTAAAACTAATATTTTACTTAAAATAGCACTTTATCAATCTTCAAAAACCCCTCTAGCTAATAAAAATAAATTTATTAAATACAAAATAAATTAAGTATTTGGTGTTAATATAAGTATAAAGTTTAAATAGGATGGAACCTTTTTTTGTTAATTTTTTAATTTTTTTTAATTTTTAATTTTTTATTGTCAAAAGCACTATTTTGAAATATTGTACTTGTAATTAAATTCTGCCCTTTTTAAGCCTAGAGTATGTATTTTGCCAAAAGCATATATGGATGAATATGCAAAAATTTTATGAACATCAAATTCAGAAATTCCAGCTGTATTTTATCCTGTACAAAACTTCTCTTTATAGAAAATATAATTCTTTTTCTTGTTCCTTTCTTATAAACTCTTTCTGCCATTTTGCAAAAAAATCAACTCTAAATTTTCTTTCTCTTTTCCTCCTATAGTATCTTCTTATAGAACAAATATATACTGCTTTACCTTCTGCTAAAGCTGATTTCTTTGCTCAGGCCTCTGCTTCAAATTATACTGGAACCAATTCTGGAGCAGTTCATCCTAAAATTGCAATTTCTTCTAAAGATGTCATTTATTTTCATTCTGAGTTTTACTATAAAAAGGGTTCGGCTTTAATGGTATCCCTTCCTGTGGTTTTCTAAGGCAAAAACGTATGATTTTAAGCTTGCATCCTGCTCTAGTATACTATTTGGTCTCAATCCTTCCAATTGATGCTTTAAACTCTGTAATTTATCATGTTTTTGAATCAATCTATAACAAAGATTTTGAAACCTCAGTTCATTTAATCTTATCTCAGATTACCAGTATGACTTTCATAAAAACTGATCTACCAGTAATTAAGCATGATCAAGAGTGATTTTTACTCTACTCCAGATTGTCTTCAGATACTCTTTCATTCTCACTTCTCTTCTCTCAGATTCTTAATCCTCTTTCATGCAATTCAATGAATCCTTTGGGGTGGCATATCAAAAGGGTTCCATAGAGTTTGGCACAAAGCTTTGATTTTTAAATCTCTTTTGGCATCTTTCTCTCGGTGGCCTTATCTGATTTCTCTTCTGGTCATTCAATATCAGCTGTTGTAGTTGGCGACCATTCATTTTTTAAAGCTATTAATAGGGATGTTCTGGGTTCTGTTATATCCCCAACAATTATTCTAAATTTCATTAATGATCTTTCTCTACTTCATCACATATCCACTTATACCAGTTGCTCCACCTTTCATTATTCTTTCCAATTTTGAAAGATGTCCCATTCAACAGCAGTTAACTCACACTAGGAGAGTGACATTGGAACAACTAATCTGGTCTTTTTCAAATTCCTAATTGGAACATGCAGAACATGTTTGTTTTCAGTGTATCAGTAGGAAAACATCATCAATGTTGTAATATTATTTATTAACATACAAGGCAGATGATTGTGGTACACATCTCGGTCTCACTTGTAGGAGGTGTTCAAAATGAGACCCAATTGCAACAGTGCAAGCTTCAACCCATCTGAAGAGGGAATGTTGCAGTCTGAGAAATTGGCATTCATACGAATGTCAACACTCCGATTGATGACACATTGCTGAAAGATATTAACATCCAGAACAGTGTTTCTGTACATAAGAGCTTTAAGGTGTCCTCACAATTAATAATCCAAGGGAGTTGAGATCAACAAACCGTGGCTGCCATACTACGGGTGCCCTGCTTCCAGTTCAGCAACTGCGATATGTAGCATTGATACTGGCAAACCAGCCTGGAGCTCTGTCATGCATGTACCACATATCATGATGAACTGCTAGAGGGACATCCTCTATGAGTGCCAGCAGTTGACCTCATAAGAACTGGTTAGGACATATAGATGGATTAGGTTGTTTCCAGTTATACCAACTTGCACAACCCATAATTATTGTTGGTGTTTGCATGAGTTAATACCATGGGATTATTGTTCTCATATGTGGATATTGTGGAAAATCATCACTCTGTTCCTGCAAAATGACACTTCATCTTTAAAGAGGATCAATGATGTTATGTCATTTAGATGATGACATTGCTGGAATTACTTAAAAAACTACATGGGGAGTAGGGAAGGCATAATCCATGGGAGACAATGAACATATTGATAATGGATAAGGGTCCAGATTTTCATCACACAGGATGTTCAAGATGGTCCTCTGATACACATTATGGCGCTTTGCAGGAGTTCAGGAACTGACTTTGCGATCCCTTTCAATGCCCTGAAGAATTGCATAACTCTCTTGTAGGTGTACATACAGTGAGGGAGATCCCAGGTTTGGATTTGGTGATTGCAGTTCCTTTAACGTAATCTCTTAAAGATGCTCGCAAAAGTCTTGTGATGGGGTTGTCTATTGGCAATTAGGGTGAGTCTGCTGATACAATGTTGCTGCTGCACAATCTTTCCCTTTTGCTCATTCATACATGAAGACCATATCAGCCTGTTCCCGCAAACTATAGCGTATCATCATCACAGTCCAGATTTTTTTTAATCTGCCCCCTCGGATATACACAGTTGTCGTTCATATGATTGGTACAAACATTCTGAATGACGAGGTTGTTTCAAGACATTTTGCCAAGCACATTACAGCTTTGCCAAACGTTTCAATGTACTATTTATGTTGTGCACCATTGCACTTGCATAACCTTATGGGTATAGTTTCAGACAACATTCCAACAAATATACTGTTCTTCATATTCTTTTACTGGCTGTTATGTGGACCTATCACCTATAATGTGCATTACTACATGTGTATTTAGGGAATATATTTCCACCAACTATTTACTATGACATGACATTTGTTAGTTTACTTAGTATATATATATATATATATATATATATATATATATATATATATATATATATATATATATATATATATATATATATATATATATATATATATATATATATATATATATATATATATATATATATATATATATATATATATATATATATATATATATATATATATATATATATATATATATATATATATATATATATATATATATATATATATATATATATATATATATATATATATATATATATAATATATATATATATATATATATATATATATATATATATATATATATAATATATTATTTTTTTTTTTTTTTTTTTTTTTTTTTTTTTTTTTTTTTTTTTTTTTTTTTTTTATTTATATATTATATATATATATATATATATATATAATATATATATATATATATATATATATATATATATATATATATATATATATATATATATATATATATATATATATATATATATCAGCTCGTGATGTGATTGCAGGTTTGTGCAACCACCACTAAATGCAACTAGCTATAGTGTGCAACTGTTATTTATTACTTTTTATTTCTTAATCTTTTTAATAGAATTAAATATTTAATAAATTGCATCTTTATTATAATAACACTTCAATGAAGCGTTATTTAATGTAAAAAAAAAATGTCATACAATTTTGATTTCTTATTCCAAATGAAGAAAATACTGTGTGGTTGTAAAAATTTTGCAAATCATCCTTGAATATAACAGATGAGAGAATTATGTGTACACACTTGCTACTTGAGCGTTTCTATTAGTACAATGTGGTTGTAAATGAAATTCAACTTGACCATTCAAACCTTTGTTTATAGTGCAAGGAACATTTGAAAAATTTTAAGAAAAGTATTCATATTTCAGTGTTTGTTCTGCACAGCTTAGAATATTTTTATATTTATTATTATTATTATTATTATTATTATTATTATTATTATTATTATTATTATTATTATTACTTAGTGATAATAATTAATAAATAATTTATTTTTATTATATTATAATTATTACTACTATCATTGTAATTATAATTTTTATTATTATATAAATGTTTTCATTGTACAAAGGTTCTTCAATGTTTTTGAGCAAAATTGTTCCTTCTTGGGCATAATATACACCTAATCCGACAAAATTATAGAGGTTAATTTTTAATTTTTTGTACATTAGGTAGGCATAATTTCTCCTGCCTTTCAATCTCTGTATGTATGCTATGTATAATATTTTTCCCACTTGTGCTACTATATACTCTATCAATCTTGTTTTTTTTTAATGAAAAAAATGAGCAAAATCCACTGAAGCAAATAGTTTCTCATTCTTAATTGTGTAGAGAGGATGTGCTTGTTTTACAATTTTTTTTACCTGATATATATATATAAAAATAGTTGGCTAACAAAGCAAAGGAAAAAAAAATTTTTTTTTTTAAAACTTAAGATGAATGGTTTAAGATATATATATATATATATATATATATATATATATATATATATATATATATATATATATATATATATATATATATATATATATATATATATATATATATATATATATATATATATATATATATATATATATATATATATATATATATATATATATATATATATATATATATATATATATATATATATTATATATTATAATTATTATGAAATTTTTATGCAATAGAAATTTCCCCCTAAAAAACTTAAAAACTTTAAAACGAAAATCTAAAAAAATATATAAATTCAAGCCTAAATAAAACCATTAAAAATAAAATTAAAACTACACAAGCTTTTGAGACTGTATCCCAGGTCTCCTTATTCAAGTGAGTTCCAATAAAAGAATGAAGAGGGCAACAGTAAAATAGGTTAACACCTTTAGAATACAAAAAACTAGCAACAATATCCAAAAATTAATCTAATAAAATCATCATGAGTACTTTTCTTAAAAAAAAGGAACCTCTTTCAAGATGCTGTTAGTTACTGGATCCAAATAAAAAACTCCTTCAGTAATATTCATATTATCAATATTTCAATTTGAAAGGCACTCCTCCCAACAACAGTTAATAGATGCAAGGAAGGTAGCCTTGGAGCAGCTGACCTCTGATCTATCTCGCATTTCAAATTGGGCAGAGAGAATATGTTGTTTTCAATGCCACCAAAACTCAATTCCTCAATCTCTCTACTCAACACAATTTTCCACACAACTATATCTTCTTCGAAAACACTCAACTCAGACCTTCATCTCTTCTTAATATTCTTGGTGTTTCTTTTTCTTGTGATCTTTCTTGGAAAGATCACACTACCTCTCTTTCTAAACAAGCTTCTAAGAGGTTAGGTGTTCTGAGGTTCCTTCAATATTTCTTCACTCTACCCCAATTGCTTGCTCTGTATAGGGGTGTTGTTCGCTCCTGTATGGAGTATGCGTCACACATCTGGGGTGGTTCAACTCATACAGCTATCCTTGAGAAGGTGGAGTCTAGGGCTTTTCATCTTATCAAACTCCTGCTTTCACATTCTTTCCAGTCTCTTTCTGCCCATCGATTTGTTGCGTCACTCTCTCTATACTATCGCTATTATAATTGGACACTGCTCTTCTGAACTCTCTTGTCGCATATCTCCTCTATTAAGAATTGCTTGTGCGACTAGTCTTTCTACACAGTCTCATCTTCTTTATCCAACTCTATGACCCCAGACTTAACTGCTATGCTCAATCTTACATGTACTCTACAGTTAAAGTCTGGAACACATCCCTTCATCTATTTTCCCAACTTTTCCCGACTTACCTTCAAAACCCTGTGTATCAGGTCATGTCGGCTTTTTCCCGACTTACCTTCAAACCATGTGTATCAGGTCATGTCGGCTTTTAATTTGACCAGGTTTGTATCTTTCTCCCTAACTCTGGTGGAAATTTTAGTAGGCCACTGGCCTTTGCCCAAAAGAGGTGAGATAAAAAAAAAAGTTTGTTTGTTGAGTTAACCTCATGTGAATGAAAAAAAGAAAGAAAAGCAGGTATTCCAGGGGAAAAAAAAAGAGAACATATTATCAATGCAAGAATCTGCCAGTGCTACCAAAAGATAATTACCCATGTTTGTGGTGGCGAAATTCAATAGAAATTTTTCCTAATTTGAGCAGACTTGCTTTGAAATAATGAGTTCTACTGCTTCTTCCATTAATAGTAAAAGTGTTCAGTACAGGAGAAACTTCTAACATCCCATAAGAAATTGGTTATGCCTTGTAAATTGAGAATTGTTGATGTCTTTACATTATATTTAAAAGTTCTCAACTTTCAGTACTTAATTTCATTTTTGATATTAGGATAAGATAAAAGGGTTACATCTTATCAACTCCTCTCTTTAATATATATATATATATATATATATATATATATATATATATATATATATATATATATATATATATATATATATATATATATATATATATATATATATATATATATATTATATGATATTTTTGAGTGTGATCCTTCAAATATAATTATATTCGAAACCTTACAAGTGTTGAAGTCTCAGATATGGTGTATCTTTAAATAAATGTAACAAATCATTAATTTCTGAAACCTTTTTAAAAGACAATTAGGACAAATATTTAGAAATATAAGAAGGTACCTCTTTCTCTTTCTTTGCATTATATAATCTTAAAATACAAGCAAGGCCAATTATTATGCTGATTAATCATATAAAACTGATACTTACTAATCAGTAAAATGGTGATAAGGCTGATTACCAATTACTTATTAATTGGGACAATCCTTATATATATATATATATATATATATATATATATATATATATATATATATATATATATATATATATTATATATATATATATATATATATATATATATATATAATATATATATATATATATATATATATATATATATATATATATATATATATATATATATATATATATATATATATATATATATATATATTATATATATTATATCTTTAGGTTACTTCCTTCACTACCACAGAGTTCTGAATGGGGATGTAAAATAAAGAAAAATGATGCCCAGCAGATGATAGAAAATATAAAAGAAGATGTACTTAGTACTGAAAATAATGTTTGTTATGAGGTAACTGGGTTTTTGGGATGTTTTTTGGCAAATGAAAAGCTTATGGATTTATTATCACTTGATGAAGAACAACAAATCATGGACATTCTTATACAGCTTCTTAAAGAAACTAAGAGTACAAATGTTCTTTCTCGTGGACTTTGGAGCTTGGCTCAAAGTAAATTTGAATGTGAAACCTATAGCAGAAATTTGACATCATTGTTAGACCTTATTAATGATATTTTTGAGTGTGATCCTTCAAATATAATTATATACGAAACCTTACAAGTGTTGAAGTCTTTAATGGAATCTGTTCAAGAAAAAATGATTGAAGTTATTGAAAAATGGTTACCCAAAATTTTTGGATACCTTTTTCATGATTCTATAAAAGTTAGAGGGGTTACATATTCATGTTTTAATTACTGCCAGTTTTATTCACAGGAAAAAAAATGTGTTCATGTTGTTAACAAACAAATAGTGCCTTTTATTCCAATGCTGAAATCAGAATATCTAAAGCAAATGGTAAAACTTTTGGAAGGAAATTGTACTTTCGTTTTAAAAACATGGCGACTATTAGTTATCTTACTTGGTCAGGATTTGCATTCTGGCTCAACCCTCATAAATGGATTTCTTGAGGTGGTTGAAAAAGCATTTAAATCTTCAAAGCCTGAACTCCGCGTTGATGCTTTTAAATGCTGGCATGTTCTCATTAATAATTTTGCATCAAATTTGGAAGTGTTGTCTCATCCCAAAAGGTTAAAACTTCTCATTGCTCCTCTAAAATCAAATAATGCAAAAACACAAGATAGTTCCTTTATTAAACTTCATACTTGGTGGTTTCTTGTATGTAAGTTGGAAGGGAACATTAGCAAAAACTTTGATTTGGTTGTCATTCCTCTGTTAAAATTTTGCTTCGATTTGACCAGAACTTCTCAGTCTGCTGCTAATGAAAGGAAGTTATTAATATCAGGATCTCCAACTCCATGTACAAAATACCCAAATTTGGTTCTTAAGGCAGTTGAGGTTTTATTAAGTGTATTAAATCATGAACAAAAAGTGCTCTGTAATTTTAATAGTTCCACCACTCATGCTATATTAAACAACTCATTATTTTTAAAGAATTATAACCTTATTTTTGGTTGTGTAATAGATGCAGTAATGAGTTTGAATTTAACAGAGGATCATCATCATAGTGTGAGCAAAGAAATTATTATTTCAATATTCTCTTATATAAATGCTATTTTAAAAGACCATTATGGTAAAAAAGAATCAGTTGATTTGCTAAAAGAGTTTCTTAAAATTTTCGACTTTTTTGAAGGCGAATGTAAACCAGGAGATTCTTTGTCATTATTTTGTTTTGATTTTATCAAATACTGTCTTGGTGAGGATGGCCTACCAAATAATGTACTACAATCAAGATATTATTACATTCCTGTAGGAACAAAATTGAGGGATATTATGAGTGGAAGTCTGTCAAATTACTTCATACACAAGCTCTGTAGACCAGTTTTATCACACCATGCAACAAATGGCTCAGGGTAAAAAATATTTTGTTTAAAATAGTAGTTTATATGAAAGTTTACTAATTTTCTTATACATATAAAACTTTTACTATATTACTTAATTTTGAAGATTTTTCATTTTGAAAGTTTGTTTAATTTGTGATTTTTAACTGTCAAAGATTTTATTTAATTTAGTAGTTAATATTTCACCTTTTTTCAATAAAAACATTGATATAAAACTCTTCAACAAGTTAAATATTTACTTTTATCAGTCTTTTATTAAATTTTATAATTTAATTATATACAGCATATAAAGCCTTGTGATTTTATTATATTTTGCACTACTATATATATTGAATTATTTAATGTGTATTTTATTTATAGAATGAAATTGTCATTAACATTTTTTATAGTGATTTAAAAGCTAAGATTTAAATTTTCATTACTTAATTATTGAACAAGTACAACCTGTAGCATCAAATATGTAAATAAATATGATTTTGTTAAAATGGAAAAAATAATAATTGGAAAGTAGAAAAGGAATGGACCAAATTAATTGTGGTTTATTATTATTATTATTATTATTATTATTATTATTATTATTATTATTATTATTATTATTATTATTATTATTATCCTCCTCCACCTTTTCTTTGTTTTTTTTTCCTCCTCTTCCTGTTCCTTTTTCTGTGTAAGTTATTTTATTTTATTGGTTTTGATGTTTTTTCAGAAAAGTTTCTCACTTTGAGAAAGCTTGTCAGACTCATCTTTCTTCATACCTCATGCTTTTTCCATTCAAATTTTGAACCCAGATTTTATCACAAAAATCATTCATTATGTACAAACTAGCGTGATCTAACACACATTTTTAACTACAATCTATTTTCTTGTAATGTAAATTTAAATTTATTTATTTATCATAATGTTCAGATATTTTGATTTATGGGAAATTTTACTTGACAAAGAAAACATGTCCAGCAAACTTGAATTTTATGAAACTGCTCTTGAAGAATTGAAGAATGCTGTTTCATATTTTAGTGGGAAAAATCCGGAGGCCATAGTTTCCACATGGTCATTATGTGCCAAGTCATTAAATACCTACATTGATAAGGTAATATTTTAAATTCTTAAAGTTTTTCAAATTATGATTTTAATTATAAACGTGTAAAGTATAATTAGTCATAACTTTAAAAAATATTTATTTATTTTTAAAGGTTAAATGTTAATTAAAATATGTACGGTATCATATCAAGTTTTAAATATTTCCTTCTTCCAGATTTAAAATTTAAAATTTTTTTTTGTTTATATAAATGTACTAGTTAGATATTTTTTCAGACAAGTCAAATTAATCAGGGAGATAATAGTGAACATGATTGGGCATGTATTTATACCGCCTTGCTGTTTCCGCCAAACTTTTCAGAAAGTTTACATACAGAAAAAGAAACAAGCTACAAGGTAAATGAATGAATTAATTCATCTTGTATTTTCACTCTGTTTGTCAAATTGTACAATTTTGTAATCTGAAAAATTTCTTACAGAAATTAATAACAGTTTGGGTAAACTTATGGAATAGCTTTACTAGAATTGCAACTCTAACAGCTACAGCTGAACCGAATTGTGAGGCTGAATATCTTGCAAGTAAATTGCTTAAACTGATCCAAGAAAAACTTTCATCTCCTGAATCATCAGGTTTTACAATGACGCTCTTTGCTGATATTCTTTACCATATTACTGAAAAATTTAAATTTAAAGAACTTGGAACCAAAACAAAACAATGTAAGTGATTTTTTTAATAATATATAATTGTTTATTTTCATTTAAAATTTAATTTTTTTTTTTTTTTAATATAAACCCCTAGCATAAAATTAAGCCCTTGTATATTAATAAGTTCTATAACTCCAACAGATTGTAATTATTACAGGTTAACTGTTAAAAACTTTGAAACCACTTTTTATAACCATTCATTTTTCAACATGGCGATAGATACACAATGTTTCAAACAACAAATAATATTACTCTCTTTAATTAATTTACCTCATCTTTTATTTTCTTCAAAATTGATTTATAGACAATTTTTTATATATATATATATATATATATATATATATATATATATATATATATATATATATATATATATATATATATATATATATATATATATATATATATATATATATATATATATATATATATATGAGGAACAGTAGGGGCCTCCAACACTGAACCCTGTGGAATATCACTCCTCACTATTTTTCCATGATGATTATTGCCATTCAGTAATACACATTGTTTTCTATTCTTCAAGGACTCTTTAATCCAACCAAGCACCACTTTACCTATACCACATTGAGATAACTTTTGCATTAGCTCTACATGGGGTACCTTGTCAAAGGCTTTGCTGAAGTTTAAATATATAAAATCAACTAATTCTCTCTGGTCAATGCAGTCAGTAATGTACATATAAATTTTAAAAGGTTTGTCTGACTTATCTAGTTTTTCTAAAACCATACTGAGAGATATACATTTTCTTATCATTCAAATGTTTCTTTATACGAGTTTTCAGTAACTTTTCTAAAACTTTTACAACCAGAGATGTTAAGCTAACTGGCCTATAATTTCTCAAATCTTCCTTACTACCTTTGTTATAAATACGTACAATGTATACTGTTTTCCAATCCTCTGGTACCTCACCAAATAGATCAAAATCAAATAAAGTTCATGTGCAATACTGTGACTAGCCCACTACCCTCCTTTAGAATTCTATCATAAATATCATCAGGACCTACCGCTTTACTCCAAGTTATTATAGTAATGATTTAATTTCTTTTACTTCAAATTCAAATGCTGTAAGCATATTTATTACATGCATGTCAGAACTATTAGTCTCTCAAGTCTTGTCTAATCTTTCCTCAGAAAGCACTGATGCAAAATAGAACAGTGAAAATGTCAACTAAATTTTTGTCAGTTTTAGTTGAACTAATTATCTTTGCCTTTGTTTTTGACTGATTAAGTTCATTTCTAATTTTCTTATATTTCACAAAATCTTCCACCCTATTTGCTACACTTAAATATTTTAAAACATCTACGCTTCACTTATTTTCTCATATCTCTTTATTCCACCAACTAGGTTTTCTCTTCACCACCCTAATGGGTCTATTTTTAAAACATGCAGACTGAATATTAGTCAAAGTTTGCTTGCAGTGCTCCAGCATGACAAGACAGTTTTGGTGTTTAAACCCCTTATCCCAGTCACTGTTAAGCATAACTCGAAATTTATTATAGTCACCATTTCTGAAACCTAAAATTCTTTCCTTATTTAACTTGCAATTTGGATTCAGATGACACACTTCAAGTTAAATCTAATTATATTATGATAACTAGCCCCTAAATTCTCCTCAACCCTGACCTCATCCACTATACTTTCATCACTTATTAATACTAAATCTAACAGTGCTGCATGTCTTGTATGTTCATGTCTGAACAACCTGACTCAAAAAGTTGTCTAGTACACAATTCAGAAATACAGAACTTCTGTGGTCCACTCTAGTCAAGGAATCCTACTCAGTGGGATTAATAATTAATAATGTCTTTTTCTTTATTATGGCTTGCTACTTCAATTTCCTTCTTCATCTAAGTGTTGACTCTGGGCAGGAGGCCTATTAAATGCCCCTACTCTGTATATTTTGTTGTTCAGAAGAATATCTACCCACACATATTCATCATCTAATCTTTTGACAAGACTGTCTATCTCCAATCTTTTGACAGCTTTTACACATTGTTTCATCAGTTCCAGTTTTATATGGAGCTGAGGAAGGATGACTGTGTGTGTCAACTAAACTTTGCTGAAGTATATATTTGATTCTAGGTTTTAATAATCTCTACATGAACACTTCTTGGTTTAGTGTTTTTATGCCTACTCTCCTATTCACATTAGCATGGATATTGGGTATATCCCCCCTGCTGTCAAAGAAACATACAAAGGACTAATATTTCAGCAAATTGTCGTCATGATAATGGTGTTCAGTTTTACCATAATTACTTTCAAATTCTCATAGTATTCTTTCTGATATACAGAATGCTACTGGCCCTGAAGTATATTTATTGCCTTTGTGAAATACTGCTTTTTTTTGCATCTCTCATGAATCGATGAAGAGCCTCCACTCATTCATATTTTGTTAAACTTATTAAACTTATGTTAAATTTGCTTGAACGAATTTCCTTTTCATATTTCTGAAAACTCCTGTGGATGTTTTTCCAGTTGATAGAGATTGTAAAAATGTACAACTAAAATATTTTCAAAAGGTTTAGTGAATTTATATGACAGTACTTCTGTCTTGCTAGCTCAAATTATGAAATGAATTTTCATTTGGCTACTTATTGTTAAATAATAATTGAATGGGATTCTGTTTCTTTTAATGGAATAAATGTTTTCATATATTTATATTTTACTAACATAATAGTTTCATTTGACAACTTTGAGAATCAAATTTTTATCTCACATAAATGCATCTTCGTTTTGGTAGTGATAAACATTAAACTATATATATATATATATATATATATATATATATATATATATATATATATATATATATATATATATATATATATATATATATATATATATATATATATATATATATATATATGAATTTTTTCTCAAAACAGCAAAAATATAACACACTTCAATTTTGTTTTCCTTTTTTTCTAACAGGTGTTTGAGAGGAAGGAGATTGTTTTTTTGTTTGCCTTTTTTTTAATTGCTAAATCAAATAATATATATATATATATATATATATATATATATATATATATATATATATATATATATATATATATATATATATATATATATATATATGAGTATTAAATATTAAATCATATTATGTTGATACACTGAAATTTCAGCACTGAGAAGTCCTCTGCAGCCAAAGAAAAAACCTCATCCATTATCAAATTTGCACTCATTACTCGAAGCATTGATTATTCTGATGCGCAAAACCTTAGAAATAACATCGTATTGGCGACATAAAACTATGCATAAATTGTGCAGTTCCTTTAATAAAATATTTGCAAATATTTCTCATCAACAACGGTCATGGGTGGTTGTCTCTACTGTGTGTGATGTTATAAAACTTGCTTTGCAGGTTAGTTTGTGTAGTAATATATATATATATATATATATATATATATATATATATATATATATATATATATATATATATATATATATATATATATATATATATATATATATATATATAAAGAATGGTTCGGTTATCCAGTTGCTATCTGGTTGTCTGGTTATCTGACTGGATATCTAGTAAAAATAAAATTCTTAACTATAGGATTTTATTTCAATATTAAACTATGATGTTTAATGTATTTGATCTGCGAGAGAGTTAGCAGACCTTAATTGTTGACCTATCTATTTAGTTTGCCCGGGTCATGTTGCCTCATGCTCAAGCGCAGTTGGGAGAAATCCTTGGAGGTTGTTCTTGTGAATTTATAAGCCTCCTTTTTGGATTTCTCTTTTGAACCACCAGTAGCGTAGTGGTAAAACTCTATGCTTTTGTGCTATAGGGCCCGGGTTCGATTCCCCTATAGCAAACTTTAAACTATGATGTTTAATGTATTTGATCTGCGAGAGAGATAGCAGACCTTAATTGTTGATATATATATATATATATATATATATATATATATATATATATATATATATATATATATATATATATATATATATATATATATATATATATATATATATATATATATATATATATAATTATAAATATATCCCATTTGTCGTGTTGAAATTTTTGGTCATAAATTTTTAAAATTTGAAATCTTTTTCAGTAATAATGGTTGAAGTTATGTTCATTTTTTTTCTCCTACATTTTTCTATTAATTCCTATGGGAAGGTTATTAAAAGCATAATACTAGTAATAGTATATATGTTGATCACTTTGTTTTTATAGTGACAACTAATAAGTATATTTGTGTGTTTATATTTCTTTACCTAAAATTAAAATTACCTAAAATTGCAGGTCAATCCTCGAGCAAAGTTTAACCCTGAAACAGAAAAATCATTCATTGCAATGTGGAATTCTTTCTGTGGACTTGTTGAATGCCGTATTGTTCCTAGTATTACACAAGAGAAGTTAACGTTTTTATCTCCAATGATATCTGTTGCCCTTCAGTCGTCACACGTTAGTCTTCGTCAACGCACTCGACTGATGTGGACTACATCTTTTGCTTCAACACGACTGAAAATACCAGAAATACTCTTTGATACTTTGAAGGAAGTTGGTCTTCCACCAGCCAGTTATAATAAAGACTCTGTTGGAGATTCACAATCTTCAAGTCCAAAAAGTATAAAAGGTAAGTGAAGGGTTATAAATATATATGGTAGTAAAATGAATTTGATTCCAAGAGATCTTCCCTTTGTTTTATTCCATAAGGAGAGTTCTTTTAACTGTAATTTAAGCTAATCCAGTTCCCAGAAAAGTCTGATTATTATTATTTGATTGATTAAGTTTTTTCTCTACATCAGTTGGCATACCTCAGTTATTCCAACAAACTGATAGAACAAGACTGGCTTCTGAATCTCCTAAACTGGACTTCAAGTTAAAGCTGTCACCTCAAGGCTTGAATTCTAAGAGTCCAATGTCAGCTAAGAAAGCCAAAATTCAGGAAAGAAACGTATTTAATATTGATGAAATAAAATCTGACGTAAGTAATCAATCTTTATTTTTATTTTTCAACATGATTTTGGTTTAAAGTTATTTCTGTTTACCCTTCTCATTCTTCCTGAATTTAAATTTATACATTATCAAAAGAAAATTTAACTGGTTCACTTTTCAATTTCTTTTACGTTCAGAAGGTAGATTTTATATATATATATATATATATATATATATATATATATATATATATATATATATATATATATATATATATATATATATATATATATATATATATATATATGAACCGACCGGGGCCCCGGCCCCGGCTAAAAATCAGGGAAAACCGGGGTTGCCGGCCGGGGTTAAAATGGCAAATTATAAAAAAAAAAAAAATTTTCTTTTTTTTTTAAATTTTCAGCCGATTCTGCTGAAACTTTCAGTGTATATAGATTTTTTACCGGTAAGAAAAGTCCCTTTCTAGCGTTTTTCCGAGTCTATTACGGTTAAAAGTTTTTTTTTTTTTTTTTGTGGAAATTTTACCCTTTTTCAATAGAATGGTGGTGCCAAACCACTTTTTAGAATGAGCTGAAAGTTGGACTATTTATTCAAAATTATATGGGCTACAAAAGCCTCTAATAGACTTTTGTTTCCAGAGTTATAGAAAAAATGTTATAAGCCAAAAACTGACCAACTATAGAAAAACAAATTTTTTTGAACTAAAAAAATCCACCTTTTCAGACAAAATCTTTTTTTTAAAATACAACTATAACATTTCCTATTTTTGGTGTGTATAGAGGAGGGGTGGGGCTACAAATTCCTCTATGTACTTTATTCGATGAGATTCGTTGGTTTTGAGATATAGCCTTCAAAAAGGTCCATTTTTGGCCAAATTTCAAAAATTCCCAAAGTTTGAGAGGCTATATCTCGCTTCAAACAAAGGGCATTTAAAAATGCACTAAATAAAAATTGTTGCCCTGTTCCTCTTCTAAACAATATTCACAAATAAAAAAAAATAGTAGGTAGCGTTTTTTTTTTTAAATTTTTTCCTCCAGAAGGGTACGATTTTTGCAAAAAAAATTTTCTAGACGTGATATTAAAAATCTATTCCCACCAATGCAAGAAATTGGGGCAAAGGTATTCAGTTAAATTTTCAGCTCATGTGGACCAGTGGTTTGACCCAGTTATTCATTTTTTTCAACTTTGGGTCCAAATAAGTTTCAAACCGTTTTAGACTCAAAAAAATGCTCAAAATCAACTCAGAACTTCGTGAAAAAATTCACATACTTTGAAAATTTCAGCTCAATCAGTCAAATAATAAAAAAAAATTTCAAACAAAATATAAGAAAATTAAGATTTTTTTTTTTCTTTTCTGTTTCTTTTGACCGCTCCTTTTCTGCTAGTGAATGTTCATCTTTGTGTTTTGATTTTAGATACTCCAAAAAAGATTTGGTTGAAATTTTTTTTACTTGTAGCACCCGGAGGTTCTCTTCTAATTTTCTGACTGCAGATGTTACATTTAGCTATTTCGAGCCTATCCTGAAACATTGTAAAGTATTCAAATACTGCAGAAGCTGATCTTTTAGCCATATTGACTGAAAGTATAAAGAAAATAATTTTTAAATAATGCAGCTAAATGATACAAGTTTGATACATAGCAATAAAATAACAATGATATGTATAAATACAGGTTAAATTGATAATTTTATATCTTACATTTTTTCAAACTTTACCTTTGGGTCTTACCTAGGTAAACGTGTTAAATCACTATTATGAATTAGAATATTTTTTTTTTAATTTTTGTACTTTTTTTAAACTTTAACTATACAAAACTGTAATTTTCTGATTTTTTTTTAGAGAAAATGCATGTAATCATTAATTTAAGTGAATGTTGGCTATTCTACTCCTTCCTTACAATTAAATAAACCTTATATCCAATTTTCTTAACCTAAAATTTCAGTGCTTTTGACCTCTTTACAAATTTTAGGAAACCCCGGCCATAACCCCGGCCCCGGCCAAATTTGGGTGACCCCGGCCCCGGCCAAATTCCAGCCCCGGTCGGTCCCTATATATATATATATATATATATATATATATATATATATATATATATATATATATATATATATATATATATATATATATATATATATATATATATATATATATATATATATGGTGGGAAGACCACAGGCTCACACGGAACTCACCAGAGTTGGGAAGTTTAAATTAGATGTTGTGTAATCAATTACAAACAATATATATGTGGTGTTTGAAAGTGTTTTTAAGTAAATAGAAAGTAGAAGAAGGAAATATGTTCCAGCAGACACTACGTTAGGAAACCTGTAAGAATGGGCATAGTGGTTAATTTTGGGTCAAAGATTTGGACAGTGAAATTATGAGATTGTGTTGATGGATGAGTTACACTAGCTCTTCTCAAGAGAAGCTTGCGATAAATTACTTAAGTAGAGCAAAATTTCTTGTCATACTTTATAGTATAAAGATGGTGATTCACGTTGATGGATGAAGGAACTTAGTTTATGAGACATTGAAAACAACCATTTTTCTTTACTCCATTTGTAAATTTGAGGAAGATGAGAGGTCAATAATCATCGAGAGGACAAGACAATTAAGATTTCCAGTAAAGCAATTTTTTTTACCAAAGCTATACTGGTGATCAGAAATAAGATAAGAAAATTTAACATTTATTCAAAACTTCCTTTCAAGAATAGCTTCAAAAACTTTTGGAAGAATAGAGGTCGAAGCGATAGAACAGTAATTAGATGGTTGTGTAGTATATCTCCTTTTCTGCATGTGTGCACATTTCAAGTAGAAAGGGAAGGTCGTCAAGGTGGAAATTCGGAGGGAAAACAGGGTAGAGTTAATATTTGGAAACACAAGTCTTAAGAACCACAGGACATTGTAAGAACTGCACGCCTTCTTAATATTAAGCTCAGAGACAATAATAAACTCTTTTGAACAAATCAGGAATGTTAGGAATAGATGAGTTTGAGGTGGTGAAGGAAGAATAATTCTTGAATCTCTAAAGTGAACTTAGAGGTTTAGCAGAAGGTAAAATGGCAGTTGTGCTGCTGGAAAATAATAAAAGAGGGAAAGTGGTAAAAGCAATGTTAGAGTAGATACTGTTTTGCAAATTGCTATAAAATGTAACCAGAAAAATCATTGTATTTCAACGGTGAAGGGTTTTTAGAGTCACGGAAAATAGTTTGCATTATTCCAGGATGAAATTTAAATAATGAGTTTCTAGTATTTGAAGATGACGATAATTCCTGCAGTGAATATCATGAAAACAGGAAATTAAATCCAGGTTTGTTAGTTTTAGTTGAAAAGGAAAGAAATTATGTAATCCAAAATCACCTTGGTTGTGAGTTCTGCACACTTTAGAGGACAAATTACACTGAAGCAATGATCATTCCAAGGGAAACTGAAGTAGTTCGACCACAAGTCCTTTTTTTTTTATCAACAGTGTGTCTATGCCATAAACCGATGAACTTTGGTTCAAAAGTAATGAAACAAAGTATTAATTTGATTTAGTGTTTGAAAAAGGTCACCTACAAACCAAAACATCGATTTTACTATATAGTAAATCGATATTTGGTTTGGGAGGTGACCTTTTTCAAATGCTAAGTCAAATTAATACCTTTTCAATTACTTTTTAACCAAAGTTCATTGATCTATGGCAAAGGAACACAGGGTTGTAAAAAGTCATAACCCTATATATATATATATATATATATATATATATATATATATATATATATATATATATATATATATATATATATATATATATATATATATATATATATATATATATATATATATATATATATATATATATATATTATATATATAGGAATTTGTTGTGGTTTCATCCCCCAAGGTGAAGAAAAGGGTATTTACAACTCATCAGATTGAGAAACTGAATGAAAGATCAGTTATACCAGCATTGTACAACGATTTGTCCCAATCTCAGTCACAAATGACAAAAGACTTTATTGATTATGGACCATCGTTGTAAGAAATTTAAATATTTTTATAAAAAAAATTTTTCCTAAGTTAATTTAATACAATATTTTTTTCTTTACCTTAAAAATTGAGCAGCATCTTTTTAATAATAGTTTTAAAATTTTCTTTTACCAGCTTGGAAAAGTCATCAAAGACTTCAGTTAAGCATAGCTCTTCAGACGTAAGTTTTAAAGGAAAACTTAACTCAGAAAACCCAAAAGATTTAAATAAGAGTTACAGTGAAGAAGAATTAGATGAAGTGCTAAAAAATACTTCTCTTGAATTAGAAAAATCATTTTCAGATAGCGTTGTTTCTATTGATTCACTGGAGTATAAAGAATCTTTAAGAAGATCAAGAAGAAGTAAGAATTCATTAATATATACCAAAGATGGCTTTATAACTAAAAAAATTTCTTCACCTACTTCAGCAGAAATGGATTTTGAAAGTAATGTAAACCATAAAAGAAAATCTTATACCCCTGTAAAGAAGTCTATTTTTGATATTAAAAAGAAACTAAAAGGAAATCCTAAGACTTCTTCAGAAGTTCCCACTGAAAGTTCTACTGAAGTTAGAAACAAAAAACTGATTAACACTGACATCAATTTGGTAAATGTTTCACCTTTGGCAAGTCCATTAAAATCTCCCAAAAAATGTGATAATATTTGTAGAGATGAATCGAAAGAAAATTTGGAACAAGAAGAAAACAACAGTACTTCTAAAACATTATTGCTTAAGGGCAAGAAAATGACAAATAATAATTCTAATTATAAGAATGATGATAATGATTTTGATACATTAAGCGATTCACATGAGGAAATTCCTAGTTCTCAGGCTGAAACACCTAGCTTTTCCATTTTGCAACCATTTAAGGCACTAAATGCTCTTGAATTAAATGGAGATCAAAACTTAAGATCTTCTGATCGACCAAAGAGAAATAAAAGAAGAATTACTTTTGATGAGGAAAGTTTGTATTTAACAGCTTCAAAACGCACAAAAACAAGTCCCAGCAAAAAAAGCTTTGAAAAGTTATCTGACCTTGAAGATTCAGTTATTTGTTTGAATGAGGAGGGAAGTCATACTCCAGAAAATTTAGATTTTGATAGCCCTTTAAATAAAAGTAAAGGAAAAATATATAGGAAAACACTCAAAGATGATTCTGAGAAACTTGAAAATATAGATGCAGAAGAAAATGTTAAAGGTTCACAGAAGGGAGAGAAAATCTCAAGCTATAAAAAACTAGCAGCTACTTCAGACAGGAAATTGTCAAATCATTTGCAAGGTTCGCCTAAAAATTCGGAAGCTAGTAATAATGTGAGTAATGATTTTAGCATGCCAGCAAAAATACTAGACCTGACTTCAAGAAATTCAGCTTCAACATTACCTTCCACTCCAAATAAAATTACTCGTTCAGGACGAAGAGTCATTGCTCCAAACAAAGATATGCCCGAACCAATGACCCCTCCTAATGTCAAGAGTAAAGGAATGGTTAACAAAGAGCAACCAAAGGAAGATACTACTCCTGTAAAGGAGAATGTAGTAACTAGCGTTCCAAAATTGAATCTTGTAGGTACAAATGAAAATATTAATAGAGTTCAAAGTACCAGCCCTTCTATGGAAAGCAATATTCGTGTAGACCCTTCACAAAATGTGTCTACTAGTTTTAATACCTCCTCTTCTCCAAGCAAGAACAACTGTAAAGTTGATTCCAAAGGAAAAAGTTCAAAAACCTTTTTGCAATTTGAAGATAAAAGTGGTAAAGATAAGGTAAATAGTATTGATGTTACCAAACTTTGTGAAGTTAAAGTTGTATTAAATGAAATTGGAAATAAATATAGTCCTAAGAAATCTCCAATCAAAGAACAGAAAACTAAGAAAAATGAATGTCTATTAAATGAAACTAAGAATAGTGAATCTCCAGTTTGTAAGGAAAAAGATTTACAATCAAAATTAATATTAGATCCAGAAGCAAATCAAAGTAGTTTAGGTTTGGTCATTGAAAACAGATCAAAGGGAAAGGAGCATTTACAAAAAGGAAAAAAGAGCATGAGTAGCAAACTTAGCTCAAATACTGAAGCTAAAACTAACCTTATTTTAGATTATGCTAAGTGTCTGTTTAAGGAAATAATATCATCACCAAGACCTATAAAACACGTACCCAAGACAAAACATAAACATAGTTTTTCAAAAGAGTTTTATTTACCAAGTAGTGGTCTAGTATTTACAGAGGCGTCTCAGAACTTATTTAAAAGTTTAGTTTTCAAGCAAAGTTATAGCAGCAGTAAAAGATCACAATCCCTAGAGAATATTTCCATCTTGCATAAATATATGGAATCTTCATCATCATTAAAGCCTTATCAAATTATTATACCTAAAAATTCTAATGAAAAGAATATCAACAAAATTCTTATTTGTAGTACTGCCAAACCAAGTGCAGTGACAAATGTTTTATCTAGAGAGGGATTAAATGAGTCAAATGGAAAATGTGATGTCTTCATACCTACTGCACAAAAACCTAAAGTTCATATTTCGCCTGATAGGATGGCATTCAAAAAGAATGTTTGTCATTTTAATTTTCTTTCAAAACCTTGGCAGAAGAGCTTTGAAAAGGAAAAGGATGCATCTTTAGAGAAGGTAAACACCCCCAAGCCTGCCGAATCATCAACACCTTCATTTACAGTAAAAGTCAACACATCAGAAGTTAAAGAAAGCTCTATTATTCTGGCACCAAAATTGCAAGGAAAGAAAATATTTATTATAACTTCTCCCAAAAGTTGTTCTCCAATTAAAAAAATTGTTTACTCTTCTCAGCCAGATAAAAAATCTTTTAATAATAGTAGCCAAATATTGGTCCTTAGAACATTGGATGATGATAATAAAAAGGAAACTAATGTTGATGTAAATAAAATTCCAGAAAAATCTATACCAGAAAAAATTACAGAAGGAAAAGAACCTGGAAAATCAGATAATAACTTACAAGAGTCTGCAGATTTCAGCTGTAAATTTCCAGAGGAAACAGTAAAACAACCTGAAAAAAAAGATTTAGGACAGCTGAACAATAATCAAAATGGTTCTGTGATTAGCACTAACGATACTTCTTTAGAGCCAGTAATAGAAACTCAACATGAAAAAAAAGTTCCTAAGTTAGCAGATGACAATTTGAAGAAATCTGTGTACAACAATACTGTTAAAATTTTTGCAGATTCTTCAGAAAAAGCAAAACTGAATACAGAAGATAAGGTAAAGAAGTTAAAGTCTCAATCTCCTATCAGTGATGTGAAAGTAGACAAAGATATGGGGTGTAAGGATGATGTATCAAAAAACAAAGACAACAATTTACAAATGAAAAATAATTCTGTGGAAGAAAATGGGTTACAAGATAGTCAAA
Source organism: Armadillidium nasatum (assembly GCA_009176605.1). Taxonomy (NCBI): domain Eukaryota; kingdom Metazoa; phylum Arthropoda; class Malacostraca; order Isopoda; family Armadillidiidae; genus Armadillidium; species Armadillidium nasatum. The sequence continues at coordinate 53,237 of SEYY01004656.1, forward strand.
ATACTAATTTAGATGCTGTAGCGACGAGATCTTCAGTCACAAAAGTATTAAGAGGAACAGATAAGAGAGTAAATAGAGAATTGGGGCCTGCTAAAAAGTTAAAAGCATCCAAAAAATTTTCAAAATCTTTGAAACGCAAAATAAAAGTCACTCAGAAGAGAGTTAATGATGAAACAACAGTTTCTCAGCAAAGTAATGACCAAAGAAGTTCAAAAGAAGCATTTGATAGGAAGCTTGAAGATGTTGAAACAAATAATAATAATAATAATAATAATAATAATAATAATAATAATAATAATAATAATAATAATAATAATAATAATAATAATAGTAATAATAATAATGAAAATAAAATTTCTTCTGAGAAAGACTCTCCTAATAAAGAGAACTCAAAATTATCAAATTCTGTTGGGACTCCAGAAAGAAGAAAACTTTCGATGAAAAGGGTTCAGGTTCCAGGCTCAAGAGCCGCAATTATGCTTGCTTGTGCAAGACGAACAAGGAGAACAAAAGATGAAAACAAAGATAGAGAAGAAAGTCCAAAATCAAGTATATTAAGTGAGAGATCTTCCATTGTTGATTCTTTACTTTCACCCAGAAGTAGTATAACTCCAAAGAGAAAAAGACCATTGAATGATGCGTAAGTAATTTGCTATATATATATATAATATATATATATAATATATATATATATATATATATATATATATATATATATATATATATATATATATATATATATATATATATATATATATATATATATATATATATATATATATATATATATATATATATATATATATATATATATATATATTTAATTTTATTTTTTAAAAATTCTCCTGCAATCCGGTGGCAAATTTTTTGTTCTTTTACCTCTTCTCTTAAATAGGGTATATCTCTATAGCATATTCCCGACTATTAACTCACACTCCCCCTCTCCCCTTCTCACATATATCTCGTACACATATATCTCGTACACATATACTTGAACATTTTATTTTATCATTTAATATTAATTGACAAAAGATCACATATAAGGTGACATGTAAAGGAATCCCCTCTGTCACTCCTCCCACCATCATTGCTTTGGAATTGACTTCCTTTGATGAGGTTGGTTTCACTAACACTTAGCTGCCGGCTACTAAGGTACACAGTTTTCATACTTTAAATTCTTCAATATTCTTGGTATTTATTTTAATTTTCATTTCGTTGAACATCAACTCTTGTTCTCTAAACTTCATATACTTAAACCTAGGTGTGTAAGTGTAAACACCACCCTATTCTCTTTTATTTTCCCTATCTTCAGTTTTCATGCAAAGGCGAATGTTGCTCAAATGTACACAGTGATTCAGACTTAGAGTTTACAGTATTTTGTATCTTATGATTTCTTTTCAATCTGTAACAAAATTTTTGTCCCATTTGTTTATCGCTAACTCTATTGACTGTCCTAAGTTATATGTCTCAAAACTTCAAAATCGAGAACATTCTTTTTTTTCTGAAAATCTTTTTTTTTTGTTGCGATTTTAATGTTCATCACCTCACCATTGTGTTTATTTTAGTTATTAATTAAGATTCAGCAAATAAACTTAACTACCATTTATTTTTATCTCCACAATAGCCTTGAACAGATATTTCGGCTACCTAATCAAATCCTCTCGCATCTTGGGAGATGAACCCAATATTCTACATCTTTTCATAAATTGTAATTATTCTTATACTGTTTAATTCCTTCATGTTGTATTTTCCGATCACATTATCTCTGTATCTTATTCAATCTATAAAATCTTCCTCTGGAAAGAGCCTTGCATTTGTTGAGAAAATACTTTTGGCAGTTTGTTTGTGCAAAGTGGTTGAACTTGTTATCTTAGCATTTTTAATTTTTCTTAGAATGATTACTGCTTTGTGATTTTTCTTAGAATGATTACTGCTTTGTGATAAGGATCTGCCTTAGAGTGTGCAGCATACAAATTTGTGATGATTCTCTCTAGTTTGAAGACATAAACCTTTATTTTCCATTCAATGTAAACATAAAATAAACCTTGGTTTAATGATGATTTGTTATAGTGTTATCCATCATGAGAGTGCTACCTTCAGGTGTTCCTGCAGTCTTTAAACTTTTGAAATCGTGCTACTATATTCTGTCATGGAATAGTGTAGTTTTCTCTGTGACATTAAAAACTTTCATAATGAAGCAGAATCAGTCTGGCTCCTCTTCACCCTCTCTCTCTCTCTCTCTCTCTTTTTTTTTAATCATGCTTCTTCCTCTTTTACACTTCTTGTTTCTTGTTTAATGTTGATTGTATATTCAACCGATATTTTTTCAGTTTGAGTAGGAGAGGGGACATTAGTAAATTCGTTAGAGTTTTGCTTAAAAAAAAATTGGAGTTTGTTTTTTTAAATATTGGTTAAATGAACTAATTTACGTATATAGTCCTAACCATATAATATAAAATACTCAGTTGCATTGATTAAATACTGTCATTGACTGAATGTAAAACTTTTGATATCAGCGAAAATAGAAAGCATTCAAATTTTAACTGTACCTAAATGACTTATTTTCATTATTTTAGTACCAGAAATGCAGAAATAAATGGTATTTAAAACGATAGAAGAAAACCTATATGTTGTAGTACTTATCTCAAGATTTTTAAAAAATATTACCATGGGGTGAAAGATTATGGGTTTTATTAATTATACATGAAATTTTTTTTTATTTGAGAGTGGGAAATAGAATCTAAATTTAAAGTAATTTTAAACTTTTTCTCTTCCTGTTTTCTCCCTTTTCCTCTTGCCTTACGGTTTGAAATGCTAAAAAATATTCATGTATATTTTAAAGTGGAATAAGTTTCAGTTGATAAATGAAATTGCGCAAAGAATTTTTTGTATATCATATTTAGATAATTGTACTGTTTGGGCAAGCAAAAGCATTCAAATAATGTAAATTAATGTATGTTTAGTTTGCTTGAAGAAAGACCGTGGGCAAAACATGAACCTTCTCCCACTGCATCTCCATGTGGAAGTATTTTGAAAAAGCGTCAAGTTGAAGAAGATTCTTCTTCCTTACCTAATGGAGAATTTTCTGATCAAGGTTAGTTTTTTTTTTTTTTTTTTTTTAAATAAAATTATAGGTATTTACGTAGATCTTGTTTTAAATTTTTTCTTAATTATTAATTTTACTCTTTGATTAGAAGAGTCTCTTTCTGTGTCCAAAAATCGAAGAGTGAGTTTTGCAGATCCTCCTGTTTCAGAAAAAGTAGTAATTCCTTCAGCTCAAAGTTTTAAGGTCTATAAAGCCCAAAAAAGACTAGACATGACACGGGTGATGAATTCGGCTCCACATTTGGAATTGGGTAAGGAAATTTTATACAAAACTTTTAATATAATTAAATGTACTCACCAATTATATTTAAAATATTATTATTTCTAGTATAACATTTGCTATATTATCAGTTTAATTATATTTTCATTTTGGGTAACTTTAGTATCTTTGGAATGATGTTGTGAATGATCTTTGGTAATGAACTATTGAATTTATATATTAGCTTTCATAATTGGATGACTGTCCAGGATTGGCAAAATGAATGATCTTTTGGATGACTGTCCAGGATTGACAAAATGCCAAAATGACTGGTTTTTGGACAAAAAAGCTGACTGAGTTAGAGTATTGCTATATTTCTGATTAATCCCTTTTCCCCAACATCTGCACTTTTAACTTAATAGTTTTTTTTCCCCCTTTTGCAAACTTACAAAATGATCTAATATTTTTTATATTGAATATGTTTAAGAAGAATCTTACAGACTTCCTAAGTACCAAATTACTGACCTCAGTATCAAAGTAGTCACACTCTTCCTCCTGATTGCAAATTTTTCATTGAAAGAAAAGTAATCTCTTTAAATAACAATAATCATTGGCTTTCATATTCTTTTATTTATTAAGCTCTTTTTTTTAATTCTTGGAATGTTGGCTTGTGTGTATTTTCAATTTTTTTTAAACAAACAGCTATTAAAGTTTGAATCTCACATTATTATTATTCCCATATATATATATATATATATATATATATATATATATATATATATATATATATATATATATATATATATATATATATATATATATATATATATATATATATATATATATATATATATATATATATATATATATATATATGAAAATTCAACAAAGTTGTAACTCCTGAGGTTTTCTGTTTTTTGTGTTCTTTACAGCTAAAATTAGTTTTTTCAACCTTCATTCGTACTATTAGTGGAGCTAAAATTCCATGAGTATCTGCAGATGCATGCCCCCAAGCCCCCAATAAAATTTTTTAGGCCAACTATGTAAACCATTGTACTTCAAAGTTAAGTCTCCAAACTCTATTAGGAGGTTGGCAGTTACTGCAGTTTATTGTTAAGATTATAGTACCTTCCTTGTAGGTAGCCTTGTACGACTGTAACAGTGACTGTCTGTCCCCCGCCCCCACTCCCCACACCCCGTTCCCCTTCCTCTACTTTACCAATCCTGAAGTGATTCATCTAACTATAACACAGTTTTTTGTAATATTTAAATTTATTCCTAAATAATTCCTTCCAATAAATATCATGTCTGTTTACAGATGGCTTTTATTGGGTTCATTAATTTAGTATTTGTATTAAAAAGTGGAGTCATTCAGTTGTGAATCAGATTTTCAACTTGATTAAAAATTTTTTTATTTTTTTTAGTGTTATTCTCTTAGTTAAATTCATGCATGGCCTTTTGCATAATTAAAATTTATTCATTACAGAGTGATAATAATAATAATAATTGTTATTTTTTATCCGGGAATTTAATTTTTTTTCCTTTTTGTAGCTACTCATTATTATTAAATTCTTTGTATTTTGATAATTTTGTTTGTTTTAGAAAATGTTCAAAATTCTCAAGATGATGAAGAAATATCATTGAAAATGCCCAATTGCAGTCAGCCCATTTACAGTTCACTTGTAGATTGTGCAGATCCTATAGATAAGATTTTGCCAAAACTGACTTCACCATCATTGTAAGTTTCATTATTCTTACTTATCGATTGTAGTTGGAACTCATATAAAAGTGAACAGTATATAAATGTGAATGTATTGATTTACATTACCAACCTATGAATTGCCATTGCTGAATTATTGCTTGATGAATAGTTTGCTTGTGGATAGTAGTCAGTCAAAACAACAAGACATAATTACTTTGCAATATAATATAATTTAAAATGCCTCCAATCAATAGTTTTTAATGTTTTTACTAGTTGGTTGTGCCAAAAATCATACTTACTCACCAGTATTTCATCATATGTTCGTATCAGTGCTCGAACTTTGGAAGTTTAAAAAAAAAAAAACGTTTAACAGTAAAACAATGTGGCTGAACAATCGATAGTTGCCTTATTTCATTTGATCCGAGTGACCACATTGGATTGCAGCCCCTTTGCAGGTTTATGCAAAGAATTCTGTTTTGCAACTTCTTTGTGGGACCTTTTAAAGTCTGAAATGTTGATTGTAGGTGAGGATTCAACTTCATTAAATGAAAATAGAGAAAGATATTGCAAAAACACTTGGATATGCCTTTGCACGCCACGTGTAAAATCTGAAACTGAACTTTTTCAATGAATTTGTTTTATTCCCTAGTAAGATTGCTGTTAATCTTATCTTACAATTTTCATACTTAAAGCTGCTTATGTTTTAATGGATTTTATTAATTTTGTGTTTTATTTATAAAGTTTATAAACACTGCATAATACATATTCTTCAAAATTTACATGCGAATATATTCAATGAACTATTTTGAACTTGTGTTGTATGTGGTTCCCGTATTCAGTGGATATTAAAAAATTTGTATAATATATGCTGCAATTTTAAAGGCAGTAAGTTTGTTTTCCCTCAATTATATATATATATATATATATATATATATATATATATATATATATATATATATATATATATATATATATATATATATATATATATATATATATATATATATATATATATATATATATATATATATATATATATATATATATATTACAGAGCTGAAAGTTTAAAAGCTGTTTTAAAAGATAGGGATATTGAGACAGTAGGAGATCTGTGTTCTTTATCAGAAAAAGAACTGACCTCTCTTCCAGTTCGATCTCCAAAGAAATCCAACACTATTAAGTGTCTTAAACAATATGAGGAGAGTCTAAACAAGTAAGCTTTTATATATATATATATATATATATATATATATATATATATATATATATATATATATATATATATATATATATATATATATATATATATATATATATATATATATATATATATATAAACGCAACGATGTTGTCCGTTCTCAATTATCTAATTTGGAGTCTCCTGAATTTTCCATTTTATTGCTTTAGCTCTCTTTCAATTTTACAGTTAAATTTATTTGTTCTGTCTATTATTATCACCTGATTCTAATGACTCTCCGAAATTCTTCGGGTACCTAACTCCAAAATAGAGCCCAGTCTTTCTTCTCTTTTCTCTGAAATTGTCATTTTAAGTGATTTCAACGTTCACCATCCGCCAATGGAATTCATCTAGCTCATGATTCAGCATGAGAACTTTCCTACCATTTTTCTATTCAGAACAGCCTTAACCAGTTGGTGCAATTTACTACCTGTATCCTTGACCATCTTGGCTATGAACTCGGCATACTTGATATTTTCTTAACCTTTTATACTTCTTCTTAACACTGTCAAACTCTTTCC
>SEYY01004656.1:65000-67500 GCA_009176605.1 Armadillidium nasatum
CCGCCATACGTCTCACAATGGTCCTTAAGGGCAGAAGACCATAAATCTATGAGATAGGAAGTATCACCAGTAGACCTCGAACGTTGAAAGCCATATTGATGATCAGAAAGATGGGAATGGGATTCCAGATGATCTAAGAAATGAGAGTTGAAAAGGGTTTCAAAGATCTCAGACAGAATACAAGTGAGAGAGGAATAGGTTGGACTAATGCGTGCTTCCAACACTGAGAAAAAGTACTAGTATTAAGGCATAGGGAGAAAAGTTGAACTTAAACTCGGGGAGGAATCCTATCCAGGCCATTTACCCTCCTAACGCTCATAGATTTCAGAAGCGCATGCACCTGATCCAATGTAATCACAGGCAAAGGCATGGGACACCTGAGAGGAGAAGTAGGAGGAGGATTGCCAGAGCTATCCAGCGTTAAATTAGAGGAAAACGGGAGGCCGAAGAGTTTAGCATTTTCAGTTGGAGTGTTAGCAACAGAGCCATCAGAGCGAATAAGAGGAGGAAAGGAAGATTTATGGAAGTTGTTAGAGATGTTTTTGGCAAAAGTCCAGAAAGATTTATCAGTAGGAACATTAAGGAGCTTAGCACACCTTCCTTTGGTGAAAGTCTGCTTTGCTCGTCGAAGAATATCTCTGCAACTAGGGACCGACCATGGCTGGAATTTTGATGGGGATACAAGATTTAGAGAAAGTTTTAGATGAAGAAGGATTGAACCTATTCATCCCATCAACGATTGCAGCTCACACCTTATTGGCAAAATCCGAAGCGTCTTGAAAGGCAAAGTTCTTTATGGTTGTCTTCCAGTTGTTATTATTGGAGACATCAAACTCTACCATCACTTCTGGGATTACTGGACAACCTCCGTCATGACAAATATACATGTTAATCTCCTAGACCCCTTCTCTCTCTGATACCTCAACACTGGGATTCAAACTTACGAATGACTGAACTCTATTCCTCAACATGCAAAAACCTCTCTCTTCTCTCATTCCATCATTTATCGCATCACATAGTCTTACATTGACCATCTACGTTGCCTGTTAGCTCTGTGAGCTCTTGCCAAGTCCAACAGTAGAATCTTAATCTCGCTGGCGTTATGACTGAGTGGAGTGGGTTCCTTTTATCACTTGACAGCCATTCCACTTCTTTCTCCTTTCAGTAGTTTCCAAGTACTCATGTGGTCTTTAACTTCAACAGTCAGTATTGTCTATAGCAGAAACTTGCGTCCTACAGTCTTTGCAGGCAGGTTACTAGCAACCCCTTGATGGTCCTAATAGTGTGCACTGGCTGACGGTAATGGAAAAACTTTAGTCAGTACAAAAAAAAAAAAAAAAAAAAACTATGCCAATATGAAATTTATAATGAAGCCGCAGCAGTATCTCACCAAATTAACAATTAAACTCACAAGCTGTACTTTCGGGCATATCCCTTAATGGTGAAATTCACAACTTTCTTTTCGGCATGTTAGGTTATCCAAATAAGTATCGCTCTTCTATAGTTCACTGTTAAGACCCTGATGTCCTTGACACACTTGCAAACGCATTAGGCAATAGTTTCGCAAGCCATTCAAGCTTTTCCCGTTATAATGAGACCTTCCAAAAAAAAAAAAATAAATCAACCACCAGACATCTTTTACACTGACCGAACACAGAACCACATTGGTGAACTGTAAAGATAAAACCCATAGGTCAGATATCATTTCTAACATAATTCCTATGGCATCCTCCCATCTGCATCTGAGTTCTTGCTGGATCTTTACAACACAATATGGATTTAAAAACCCCCATTCTTTGTAGAAAACATCTGAATTTAGCTGATAAAGTCATATCTCACTGACCTGCAACATCTGTAAGTTGTTGCAGAAAATGGTGGGAGATCCGTTTCTAGAAAGCTGCAATACTTTTCTTTTAATTTCGAATTCAGCTTTTGTAATAGTCACTCTACTGTAGACCTCCTGCTGCAAATGGACCATGAGATTCGGACAGGGCATATCAGAATCATTCTGAAACTCCCCACTCTTGATCTTTGCAGACATTTGCCTTTTTTTTATCCAGTATCTTAGGTCAGATTGATCCGTCTAAGTCTGTTACCCCGCAGTTCTGTCTCCCTACTTCACTCTTGAATTTTCTTTTTGAAAGTGTTTTATTTGCTCTTCTCTTTAATAAGACATTCAACTTTTGTGTGTATGCTTGTTGTGAACCCAGCTTTATATGCAGCTAGGGTTAAGTTAAAATTTCTTGATTGATAAATTCAATTAGCATAGAGAACATCTTAATACAGAGTGACTTCCATTACTTAGACTTCACCTGCCAAAACCACTGCCATATTATTTCATAAGAAATGGAACTTTATACTAAGACTACAAACTTTATACTAAACAAGACTAACTTTATGCAGCTCAGATTTCTGAGTACTGTACTAGTTAACCTTGAAAGTACTTGAAAGTGTTATGTCAACATACAATTGATCTGTTGCTCCATCTCACCTCAAACTT
>SEYY01004656.1:72500-91668 GCA_009176605.1 Armadillidium nasatum
GTAAGGTCGTGTTCAAATCGTTATTTACTTCTGGCATGTTTGTAATTTTTTATATGAATATTTTATTATTATTATGATTATTATTATGCTCCCATACGAAGTACAAGTAATTTTGTTGTTGTGTAACTTATATGTGTGTCACTTCTCTCAAATATATATATATATATATATATATATATATATATATATATATATATATATATATATATATATATATATATATATATATATATATATATATATATATATATATATATATATATATATATATATATATATATATATATATATATATATATATATATATATATATATATATATATTTTTAAGAGGGAAATTATATCATTCCAATGACAATATTTTAATTTATAAAATAAATGTAATGTAAATTATATTTTCAAAATATTTAGGCACAAATGTAAATTAGATTCAGGGAAAAAGGAATATTGAAAATCCTCGCCATCTTTTTTTTTAAAGGCTAGATGTTACTGTAGGAGGTATTCAAAACCAGGCTTTGTAATTTTTAACATAATTGTACAATTATGTCCTTCAATATTATTAGTAAAAATTATACTTTACTAAAGCTTTTATTTTCTTTTAATTTAATGTACAGTGTAAAAATTAAGAACTTAATTCTTCTCAATGAAGAGATGGCATGCTTCGTTAGAGGTAACAAACAGACTTTCCACGATATTACAACATAGTATTAACTTGGTAAATCTTCGATGAATACTTCTCTCTAAAACTAATTTTTTGAAACCTATAACCAGCTACAATATTGTTTGGTATTTTCGATTGTGAGCTTTCATTCCTGAAGATTATTTTCAAAAAAGTTAAACGAGCTAAAATATTATTTCATCATTTAAAATCTCAAAAAAACGTATAATAATTAGCGAATAGAGGAAGGGTCCTTTTAAAAATTTGTAAAAATTTTATTGTGAACAATTATTTTGCACAGAATTTTTGTCTTTTTACTACCAGAAAGAAATATATTTGTTTAATGTTTATTTTCGTATTTCAATTTACATCTTATTTGGAAAAAACAAATAAGAAACAAAGAAATAGTGATTTAGGATATGCTTTAAATTTGTTCATTCCGGGTAATTTTGAATCACTTACCTTCACTTTGAAAATTTTCTATTCTTAAAAAAATTCCTAAATTAAATATATCATTCTTTATGTATAGAAATGACTACATTGTATTCCTGAAGTTTACATTCATTTTATTAATAACCCTCAATCATTTGCTTTTTGGTCCAACGTGGGAACAGTTTTAAAGGTTTGAAAGAAATAACTTTTAAATTCATCTTTTATGATTACTTAACGTCTTTTCCCAATTTTAAAATCTCTACTGTCATGAACATCTATTTCTTTCACAGGTTTCCCACATATATATATATATATATATATATATATATATATATATATATATATATATATATATATATATATATATATATATATATATATATATATATATATATATATATATATATATATATATATATATTATATATTATTTTTCACGTGGATCAGCTTACAAGGATTGTTCGCTGTCTTTCAACCTGGCCTAATTTAACGATTCATTAAATTTGTTATGCACTGAATCTAAAATCAAAAAAAAATTTTTTTTTTTTGGAATGTGGCATTAACATTGAAAATTAACATTACTAGTCGTATGTCAACTGGGATTACAATGCTGTCTATGCTACCTTTCTTCGAAAGTTTAGTGTCGCCATAATGTGGTGTTGCTTGTTAAGACAATTAATTCCCTTTATGTTGAAAAAGTTCAGTAAAAGATTGTGCTGCAATAAAATTCCGGTTATTTTCTGAAAAAACTATAAACCTGACTATATGAATCTACCCATGGTTTTGGCAGGTACATCGAAAGCTTCATTAAGGGTTAGAGGATAAAAAAAATTATCATTGCCTGACACAAAACTTAAACGTATAATGTGATCATAATATAAATGTCATTCAGTAAAAGTAAAATTTAGTTCTTAATTTTTGATTTTTTACTCCCTATCATTTTGACGTGAGGCCCAGATTTGGGTTACAACAGGGTTTTCAACCTATCTTAATCAGAGTCAAATAGCCTACTATAAATTAAATTCTAAAAGGCATTTAGACTGGTTGTCTTTGTATTTAGCTTGCTTTCTAGCTCAGTTCACTTTTACAAAAAATTATACATTGCCAAATTTTTTTGCATTTTATTATCAAAAGGTCTTCTAGTACTAAAACTATTTTCTAGGCACATTACCCTGTTACGAAGTAGGAACAATGGTGGTAAACTAAAGCTAATAGTTTTGAATCTATTCACGCAATATCTTACTGCAAGGAACCTCGTTGGCTGCAAATATTCATGACCATCATATCAACATTACATTTGGTACAAGAAATTCTTAAAGAATCTTCAGATGTAATACCTTTCATGGTTTTAACAATTTTCATTCAGAAAGAAATAGTTCTACATCAAAAGCAACAGCAGTAATCCACTTTACAAAGTCTTTATACTATGAGTTTGTCTTTTTATTTTTTTCCCCTAGATTAGGAAAAGAAAATTTAAAAATTCATGGCCTTTATTTAGGATAAATGTTAATTTACAAATGAATTGATGTCTTAATGTAAAATCGACTAGGAATATGAAAAATTAATTAATAAAATCGCTTTCTCTTCTGCTCCTGTTGCTTTGAATAAAAAAGCCCACCAATAAAAACACACCCACAAATAGCTGTCACGCCGAAAATAAGCAGCAGCACTTTCTTCCAGGTTGTTAAAGAAGAAGGTCTTGGGTCATCCACATGATCTGAAAATAAATTTTAAAAAACGGATATCACAAGTCCTCCTGAAAAGTAATCGCATGAATGAGTCGTCTAGCTTTGGTTACAACCGGACATTTAACCATTAGATGTCGTGTGTAGTCTGGTTGGGAAGAAACCTCTTTGGCAATGGGAGGAGGATGCTTTATTTATTCTCTAGCGAAGTTTGGATAATGTTGTGTAAGTTTTGCGGTCCAGGGTTTGTTCTTTGGGAGATTTCTGATGGTAGTTATGGTATGCAGAGATTAATTATTCTTTCGGTTAAATTGTGTATAATTATGTTTAATGATGGGATGTTTGTAGGCGGTTGGTAAGGAGGGTGTCGTTGGGAGATGCTGCTGGAGAGTCGGATGTAGTGAGTGAATTTATGGAGAGCTTATTGCATAGATGACAACCTATTATGTAAAGGTGACTTTTATGGAGAGTATTTTGTTTTGGTTTGTAGGTAATGGACAAGTGTAATGGAAAAGCAGTCGATTATTATTTTTAGGACCTTGTTTTAAGTGATTTCTTGTTTGTTTATGTTGTACTGTGAAAGTTGAGTCAGTAGTGAAAATACGTAGTTTAGTTTGTAAGGAGCGGATATATTGTCTTTTGACCATTCCAAGAATTTCTGTTGGCCGACATCGGCGCCTTTCAAAATCTTTAATGAATTGAGTTTATATGTAACTCTTGAGGTGATTTTATTAATGAGTGAATGTCACGTTGGTGACAAATGTTAGTGATTTTTTTTTTCTATTAAAAAAGTGTTTACTATTTCTTAGGTTTATGGATGGATTCTCTTCTGTAAGGAGTTAGCATTGTAATTATGGATTTTTATGGAGAAGCCGTCATTCTACTTATTTACCACTGTTCGAATTGCATTATGTATATTATAGGTCCGGGATGAGTTATAGATGAACTTTGGGAACGGTAATGGTGAAATCGTCTGCTTAACTTTTTAATTTTATGGAGGGATTATGTGGGATGGGTACGTGGTAAATGAAAATGTTAGAGTGTGTGTAAGAGAAAATTGCTCATGAGGAACTTGTTATAAAATTTATATGTTCGGGATGAATTGTGACCCTGGGTGATTGGTCTATTATGGTATTTTCTCACTGCAGAAACTCTTACTAGTTTAAATAAAACCAAATTAAAATTCAATAAAATAATTAAAAATCTTTAAATATATTATCTACATTGAAAATTTTAAATGTTTACTGCCTTTATATTAATATAAGATCAGTTTTACTCCTCATATGCGACTCAAAAATGCCTCAATTGACTCGTCATCGTTCAACCTTCAATAGGTGAAGACCTGTAAATTTCATTCTCTTATTTAAAAGTCATATTTAATACTGTGGAAGGGAAACTTGAAGAACTTGGTTTTAAGAGGGAGGTCCTGAATCTTGAGAAACTTCTACTGCACGAAATAAGTCAACGAAAGTTAAATGTCACCTCCTAGCAATTACTGCTATAAAGTCTAAGAATATATCGTTCAGAAGAAACCAGAGGAAAGACAATTTTTTGTTTACAAGGATTTACCTTTTTCTACCTTGGCGGGTATCATACCCAGTTTTTTTTTTTATAAGTAATTATTAATTATTTATTTCTAACATCTTCTTAAATGTCTAAAAATCATAAAAATTTTATACATAAACTTTTGCACAAAAATGTGAGGTATTACTAAATAAAGCGCAATTTATGTAATTAGTTTTTACATTTTTTATTTCTATATGAAAATTTTGGAACCTCTAGATTTAGAATATTATAATACATATAGGGACCGACCGGAGTTGGAATTTGGCCGGGCCGGGGTTCTAACCGGGGTTTCCTAAAATTTGTAAAGAGGTCAAAAGCACTGAAATTTAAGGTTAAGAAAATTAGATATAAGGTTTATTTAATTGTAAGGAAGGAGTAGAATAGGCAACATTCACTTAAATTAATGATTATATGCATTTCTCTCCAAAAAAAAAATCAAAAAATTACAATTTTTTAAGTTATTTTAAAAAAAGTACAAAAATTAAAAAAAAAATATTCTAATTCATAATAGTGATTCAACAGGTTTACTTAAGACCCTAAGGTAAAGTTTGAAAAAATGTAAGATATAAAATTATCAATTTAACCTGTATTTATACATATCATTGTTATTTTATTGCCATGTATCAAACTTGTATCATTTAGCTGCATTATTTAAAAATTATTATTTTGTTTATACTTTCAGTCAATATGGCTAAAAGATCAGCTTCTGCAGTATTTGAATACTTTACAATGTTTCAGGATAGGCTCGAAATAGCTAAATGTTAACATCTGCAGTCAGAAAATTAGAAGAGAACCTCCGGGTGCTACAAGTACAAAAATTTCAACCAAATCTTTTTGGAGTATCTAAAATCAAAACACAAAGATGAACATTCACTAGCAGAAAAGGAGCGGTCAAAAGAAACAGAAAAGAAAAAAAAATCTTAATTTTCTTATATTTTGTTTGAAAATTTTTTTATTATTTTTTTTTCTATAGAATTAATAATAAAAAAAATTTCAAATTTTTTTTTTTTTAGATAGTTGTACAGTTTTTTGCGCTTATAACATTTTTTCCTATAACTCTGGGAACAAAAGTCTATTAGAGACTTTTGTATCCCATTTAATTTTAAATAAATAGTCCAATTTTCAGCTCATTCTAAAAAGTGGTTTGGCACCGCCATTTCATTAAAAAAGGGTAAAATTTCAAAAAAAAAAAAAAAAAAAAAAAAAAAAAAAAAAAAAAAAAAAAAAAAACTTTTAACCGTAATAGACTCGGAAAAACGCTAGAAATGGACTTTTCTTACCGGTAAAAAATCTATATAACTGAAAGTTTCAGCAGAATCGGCTGAAAACTAAAAAAGAAAAAAATTTTAAGTATAATTTGCCATTTTAACCCCGGCCGGCAACCCCGGTTTTCCCTGATTTTTGGCAGGGGCCCCAGTCGGTTCATAACTACATACTTATGAAATATAATTTACCAATCAATTTACTAATATGCTTCACAATAGAAAAAACAACGTACCTCTTGGTGCTTCAAAAAATGATGCTGATGGAGCTACATTCGATCTATCTTCAACTTCAACCTGTTTTTAAGGTATATATATTTTAAAAAAATTAAAATAATAATAATAATAAAAATAAATAAAAGAGAATGTAATGTTTACTGCAAGAAAATAAGAATCAAGAAACTAAAATTCTAGTCATTTAAATTCTGTCACTACTTCAATGCTTAATTAACAGCTTTCAGGACATTATAGAAACGAATATGAAACTGTTAAAATATTTCAATCAAATTATTTTCATACTAGAGTAGCAACAAATTTTAATAAGTCTACTTCCATATTAGTATAGAAATACATTTATATATTTCACTAGATTCCTCTCAAGTTATACTAAAAGTTTCAAATCAATTTTAATAACTTATAACTACCTCCGATGAAGTTAAATCATAAAGGCGAAGAGCAAGGATGTCATGATTATCGGTTAATGCCCCTGTCGCGGCCGAAACACCAAAATAATAACCCGTTGGCAAAATTACGCCCTGAACTGAGAAACACTCCTTAAACTCTCCCGAATTATCGATATTAGTAGAAACTGGAAAAAAAATCCAAAGATGAATTATTGCTCAAGCAAACATAAGAGTCACAAATTTAACTTTTCTTAACATTCCTAAGAGTAAGCCTAAATTTAATTAAAAACAATCAATGAACTTGTTAACTAACTATTCAATGAAAAATATTTTAAGAAATTACTTAACAAAACATGAACTCTAAAAACATACCTGTTAACACGTCTTTCAGGTATTTTATGGACAAATAAGTGTCATGATTTAAATTCCTAAATTTTGAACCACAACCTGCTAGCTGTGTGTGCGTACCATCTCTATCGTGATCGTAATGTAGAGTCCCATTATTAATCATTGCAGAAATATAAGGATGGACATGCTAAAATATATATATATATATATATATATATATATATATATATATATATATATATATATATATATATATATATATATATATATATATATATATATATATATATATATATATATATATATATATATATATATATATATATATATATATATATATATATATATATTTTTTTTTTTTTTTTTATTTCTCCTCTGGTGGGCAAAGGCCAGAGGCCTACCAATGTTCCACCAAAGTTGGGAGGAAAGTCGGAAACATGGTCAAATTAAAGGCCGACATGACCTGAGAAATGGCGTTTAAAGGTGCTTAGGTCATAGAAAGTTGGGAAAATAGATGAAGGAAGTGTGTTCCAGACTTTACCAGTAGAGTACATGTAAGATTGAGAATTGCGGTTAAGTCTGAGGTCAGAGAGTTGGACAGAGAAAGGATGAGACTGTGTAGAAAGACGAGTCGCACGAACCCTTCTTAATGGAGGAGGTATGCGACGAGAGAGTTCAGAAGAGCAGTGTCCATTGTAATAGCGATAGTATAGAGAGAGTGACGCAACATTTCGACGGGCAGAGAGATTGGAGTGAATTAGTGAGAGCAAGAGAATTGATAAGGCGAAAAGCTCTAGACTCCACCTTTTCTAGGAGAGCTGTGTGTGTGGAACCACCCCAGATGTGTGACACATACTCCATACAGGGGCGAACAACTGGGGTGGTGTGAAGAAATATTGAAGGCGCCTCAGAACACCCAACCTCTTAGAAGCTTGTTTAGAAAGAGAGGTAATGTGATCTTTCCAAGAAAGATCACGAGAAAAAGAAGCACCTAGAATATTAAGGAGAGATGAAGGTTTGAGTTGCGTGTTTTTGAAGAAGATATCGTAGTTGTGTGGAAGATTGTGTCGAGTAGAGAGATGGAGGAATTGAGTTTTTGAGGCATTGAAAACGACAATGTTTTCTTTGCCCCAATTTGAAATGAGAGATAGATCAGAGGTTAGTTGCTCCAAGGCCACCCTCCTTGCCTCTATTAACTGTTGCTGGGAGGGGCGTCTTTCAAAATGAAAAGAGTAATGAAGGGTGGAGTCATCAGCATAGGAGTGGATAGGAGATGAAGTAATAGAGAGAAGGTCATTAATGAAAAGCAGAAAAAGTGTTGGGGATAGGACAGATCCTTGAGGAACACCACTATTAATAGATTTATAGGATGAACGGTGGCCGTCTGCAACAGATAGCTGCTATAGAACGACCGGAAAGGAAATCAGAGAGAAGGTCACAGAGAGAAGGATAGATTCACCGAAATGCCGAAGAGCGGAGGACCAAGAGTCAGAGAGAAGGGAAAGAAGATCACCAGTAGAGCGTTTCTTTCGAAAGCCATACTGGCGATCTGAGATAAGATTAGAAGAATTGAGATGTTTCCAAATCTTCCTGTTAAGGATAGATTCGAAAACTTTAAAAAGAACGGAGGTTAAAGAAATAGGGCGATAGTTAGAGGGCTGAGAGGGGTCCCCCTTCTTCGGCACAGGCTGAATGAGCGCACGTTTCCAGCAAGAAGGGAAGGTTGAAGTAGAAAGACATAGACGAAAAAGTTTACCAAGGCAGGATGCAAGCTCGGAAGCACAAGTTTTGAGAACCACAGGAGGAATACCATCAGGACCGTACGCCTTCTTAGTGTTAAGCTCAGAGAGAGCAGAAGTGACGTCTTTAGAAGAAATTACAATTTTAGGCATAAATGAGTTAGAGGGGGTTGAAGGAGTAGGAACAGCTCCGGAATCGTCTAAGGTTGAATTTAAGGCAAAAGTTTGAGCAAAGAGTTCAGCTTTAGAGGAAGAAGCAAAGTTAGAGTTGACATTTTTTTGCAAAATGCCAGAAAGGGAGAGAGGAAGAGGAGCCAGAAAGATTATTGCATTTGCGACGGAGAAAAGAGTTTTTAGTATCTCGAAGAATAGATTTTGCACGATTCCGGGATGAAATATAAGTTGCATGAGATTCTGGAGTTTGAAGACGACGGTAGTCCCTGAAGGCAGCATCCCTGCGGCGGATAGCACGAGAACAAGCAGAGTTAAACCAAGGTTTATTAGGTTTAGTGGAAGGGAAAGAATATGGAATGTACGCCTCCATGCCAGAGAGAATCACCTCAGTTATGCGCTCTGCACGCTCCGAGGGACCCCTCCCACGGAAACAGTAATCATTCCATGGAAAATCAGAAAAGTACGACCGCAAGTCAGGCCAGTTAGTGGCACAGAAATGCCAGAAACGTCTCCTCGCCGAGGGCGGGGACGTTCTTGCGGAAGACTTGAAGAGCCATTACAAGATACGGAGATAAGAAGATGATCGGATGAACACAGAGGAAAGAGTTTAACAGTATGAGGAGAAGGATTAGAAGTTAGAAAAAGGTCTAGAATGTTGGGTTCATCACCAAGACGGTCAGGGATACGGGTAGGGAGTTGCACCAACTGCTCAAGGTTGTTCTGGATAGAAAATTGGAAGGCGAGTTCACCAGCTGGATCTTGAGAACTATATATATATATATATATATATATATATATATATATATATATATATATATATATATATATATATATATATATATATATATATATATATATATATATATATATATATATATATATATATATATATATATATATATATATATATATATATCCCATCTTCATACCGCCCGATCTCCCTCTTATCCACACTATGCAAACTCTTAGAAAAACTCATTCATACAAAAATCCAACCATTCATGCAAACCCCATAATTTCAACACGGATTCAGGAAATCCTACTCAACCACCACGGCCCTCACCACTATCTCTCAAAACATAATAAATGGCCTGAACAAAAAACCATCCCACAGGACCATACTCATTGCCATTGACATCAACAAAGCATTTGATACAGTCCTTAAACATAACCTCATACAAAAAATCCTACAATCACCTATACCCAACAATTATAAAAAATGGATTTCCAACTTCCTCTCCGATCGTACAGCTCAAGTCTCCAACAAAAACCATCTTTCAAAAACAGTAAAACTAAGAAATGGTGTCCCACAGGGAGCCATCCTATCCCCTCTATTATTTAACCTGTACACAGCAGACCTACCCACCCCACAAACACCAGATATAAAACTAATAACATATGCCGACGACATATCCATTACGATACAAAACCCTTCCATACCCACAGCCACCACACTCACTCAATCATACATCCAACAACTGGAAACATGGCTAAAATCAAACAGAATGACAGGCTTCCCCTGAAAAATCCTCAATTACTCTTATTACCACAGATAGACACCAATCTCTTTCTCCACCCCTACGTAAAACTAAATAATACCCTCATAACTTTAAATAAATTTCCAAAGATCCTAGGACTCACATATGAAAAACACTTCACCTTCTCAAAACACATCCAAAGCATAACCAACACTGCAAACAGGAAATTAAACATCATTCGAACACTGTCACATAACAATTTCAGTAACGAACTAACCACCCTCATCATAGCATACAAACAGTTCATCAGACCAACACTTAATTACGCATCTCCAGCCTGGTACCCTGCCACCTCACCCTTAAACACAGAGAAATTACAAAAAACAGAAAATACCGCTCTTCGAATCATCACAAGTTTCACTAGAACCACTTCAATTCAGCATTTACACGAAGAAACAAAAATACTCCCGATCCGTGTTTACCTAGACATGATAGGAACACAATTCTACACAAACACCCTAGAAATATCACATCCATGTCACTACCACCCTACAAGACACCATCTAAAATTACCTACATCATCCCCTGCCCAATACTATAGTAACATATTCAGAACCATTCCACCTACTGCAAACAACACACCACTAATCAAACACATACACACCATCTTAACACTAAATTATCTCAATGAACAACCCCCGACATAGAAAATACTTAAAACACATTACCACGCAAAACCCAAATTACCCTATCCAGATTAAGGTCAGGCCACCACCCTAACCTACAAGCATACAACATAGATTCAATATACAAAACACACTATCACCAAAATGTCAAAAATGCATGCAAGAACCAGACACAACAGAACACCTCCTTCTGAGATGCCCCTCCATCACATCTCCTCTCTGAGAGACCTTTGGGTACGGCCGGCGGCCGTTGCAGATTTCCTAAAGGCAGTGTGGCCCTTCCAGTGAGGAAGGTCCAAGGGGAAAAAAAAAGTAAAGTAAGTGTATGTATATATGTGTGGAGAAAGATGAAGAATTTTCTACAAACTATAATTTTATGGCAATGATAATAATTACAAACCTTACATTAAATTATGCTTCAACTTTTCCATACACAATTACTTTTAACTTGTTAGTTTTCTTTCAAGACTAATACTATTATGCTGAATACACAAATATGTGCTTATGTAATAGCTTGTACAAAAACTTGTTAATTACATGATAAATTCTATTTAAACGGGGAATGAAAGTACAGGACAATTATAGGAAGGGAGTAGTGTACTGTTTATTCTTTATAAAATATTTCCCATATATTTTATTTTGTATTGTACATAATTATTATTATTATTTACCTCATTCTACTTCTTTAATAATAATATATATATATATAATATATATATATATATATATATATATATATATATATATATATATATATATATATATATATATATATATATATATATATATATATATATATATATATATATATATATATATATATATATATATTATATATATATATATATATATATATATATATATATATATATATATATATATATATATACAATTCGAGGAATGTAAGCTAGAGGAAAAATGGTAATTGGTTTCAATAATTTTTTGTCAAAATTTTTTCATGCTTGAAATGAATAATAAAATTATACGAATTAATAATAAGACTACAAATAAATTTAAAGGCTTTTATTAATGTATAATTGAACAAAAAACTATTTAAAGACTTCATTTTTTTATTATTAAAAAATTGCAATATGAAGTTTGCACTGGTTTCTTCTTTGACCTCTTCTCTTTGTACATAAAAAGGGTGATCATAATTTTAAAAAATTGAAAATGATAAATAACACAACTTAAATGTAGCATGGCTAGTTGAATACTCAATAGTAAACAGTGTTTAGTGCAGTTATCGTAAAAATACAGGCCATGAGAGGGAAATATGCTTACGTTTTTCATTTACTATAAAAAAAATTTGATAATTTGAAAATTAATAATCCGTACTATAGTGAAACCGTACTATGCGAGGTATACCTGTGTATTATATATATATATATATATATATATATATATATATATATATATATATATATATATATATATATATATATATATATATATATATATAAATTGATAATTTTTAAAATTAAAATATAGTGAAATCCGCACTATAGTAAAATATATATATATATATATATATATATATATATATATATATATATATATATATATATATATATATATATATATATATATATATATATATATATATATATATATATATATATATATATATATATTATATATATCATTATGAGGCCCATTATGATTGCTGTATGTATCTGCTACGACGGCTAAGCCAATAAAATAATCTTTACTTCCAAACACAGGTCCTTTCTGCATTGGTTCTTTTACGTACCTGAGGAGAAATTTATAAGCATTAAATACCATTGAAGATTTTGGTTGAGTTAAATAATGAGTCTACGATTACGGCATTATTAAGTGTTCACTTGTATTCGCTTGTAGGCTTTTATTCAGATTACATTCATTGGTGAACAATAAATGAATGTTAGCTTTTTGTTTTCTCATTTAAGATTCTTAGGTGTAAAGATAAAAGTTTTTGGACTGAAATGAAAATACCAATTTTTACTTAATTAATTAATAATAATATAGTAGCACCACAACCATTTCACATGCTCTTTATGATTTTTTAAATCTTTATTTACTGGACTAATATGTTCTTGATTAATTCAAAAACAAAAGTGTAAGAACATTGAAGGAAACACCAAAAATGTATGCGTAATAAAATTATTTGAATGATTTGAGCTTATTCAATGGAAGCATATGCTACAAATACAAAAACCATTTATATATATATATATATATATATATATATATATATATATATATTATATATATATATATATATATATATATAATATATATATATATATATATATATATATATATATATATATATAGAGAGAGAGAGAGAGAGAGAGAGAGAGAGAGAGAGAGAGAGAGAGAGAGAGAGAGAGAGAGAGAGAGAGAGAGAGAGAGAGAGAGAGAGAGAGAGAGAGAGAGAGAGAGAGAGAGAGAGAGAGAGAGAGAGAGAGAGAGAGAGAGAGAGAGAGAGAGAGAGAGAGAGAGAGAGAGAGAGAGAGAGAGAGAGAGAGAGAGAGAGAGAGAGAGAGAGAGAGAGAGAGAGAGAGAGAGAGAGAGAGAGAGAGAGAGAGAGAGAGAGAGAGAGAGAGAGAGAGAGAGAGAGAGAGAGAGAGAGAGAGAGAGAGAGAGAGAGAGAGAGAGAGAGAGAGAGAGAGAGAGAGAGAGAGAGAGAGAGAGAGAGAGAGAGAGAGAGAGAGAGAGAGAGAGAGAGAGAGAGAGAGAGAGAGAGAGAGAGCGAGAGAGAGAGAGAGAGAGAGAAGGATAGTTGATTAATCGAAAATTGATTAATGATTAATCGAAAGTATCATCATAATTTTAGAGCTATTAATTAGTAGTTATCTGGTTTACACAGGCTTGCACTTACCATATGTTTAACCTATCCACCAATTGCCACCTACCATGTATACCTCCATGGGTGGGCATCTGTGTTATCTCCTTAAGAATGCATTTCCAGACCTAGTTTCATAAAACAATTTGCCCAGCACTGCGTGTTTACTAAGATCCCCAGATTTGTTGTTATATTTAATATAGACCCTGTTTTTACATCCACTCAATCTTGTGGATTTGCTACTTCCTACTCAAATAATAACAAAATTTCAAAATGTGACAAATTTCAGTCAAAGAGCAGCTATCTTTCTATAAAAATAATGTTTTCTTTTATGTAAGATTTTGGTATTGGTTTGGTATAGGTCGTTTTTAATGATACTGATACTTATAACTTTCATATACTGATACCAGATACTATAAACTATGCACATACAAATAATGATACTCGACTCCATCCCAAATATATATATATATATATATATATATATATATATATATATATATATATATATATATATATATATATATATATATATATATATATATATATATATATATATATATATATATATATATATATATATATATATATATACACAAACCAAAATGTGAATCCATCTCCAAAATAGATCCTTTCCTTTTCCATGAACTTTAAAATGAATTTGCATTTCCCAATGCTGAATGTGACAGGGAATTTTATTCCAGATAGCTCCTTGTAAACTCTGAACATCTGAAGTTATCCGAATGTAATTGTTTGTCACCATAGTGCTACCAAGAAAATCCCAATGAGGAATTCCTGTTCCTGCTCCTATATGAAAACATATATATTAACCAACAAACCTTAAAAATGCAATAAAATTTTATATTACAATTAAAATAGTATGTATAAGAAATTAATGTAGAGTATTAGATTAAATACGACTAAAATGAAACATTTTATGTAAACTAAAAGTAAATACTGTAATGTATTTAATATCAGAATACTTAACAACATTAGCTTTAGTAATATAGCTACTTCCTCAATATTTACTACTGAAATGTCTTGACAAGGATAAATAAATAAATATTAAATAAAAACCTTTGTAATTAAAAAGATAGCTAAGAAAAGCAACAAAAACCATTAGTATTCTTTAATACATAATGTTTATGCAACAGTTTTTAACATACCTTGATATGGCTTAATTAATGAATGTTCTCGTTTGAAATAATCTTCTACACTCCATTCCCTCATACTACAACTTTTAAACCAACTTAATAATGTGAGAAAGATTATTTTATTCATGTTTGTAAAAAATATAACTAGAAATATATATATATATATATATATATATATATATATATATATATATATATATATATATATATATATATATATATATATATATATATATATATATATATATATATATATATATATATATATATATATATAACCTGATGATGTAATGTAAAACCACACACTATCAGTAATGAAAAAATAAAAAAATAAATACTGATACTGTGAAAATATGAAAAATATAGAATAATAGGAAAACTTACCAAAATTTAATTGAATAATTTTCTGAATCAAAATATAAAATTTTCCAACAAATTAAAAATTAAATGAATATGTATACCAAAAAAACTTACAGAACAGGATGCAAATTACTACCACAGAGAGAGATGGTTGGGGAGTGGCTTGAGACTGTGTACTAAGAAAAGGATTTAGGTGTGATTATTAGCAGTAATCTGAAGGTGGGTGAGCAATGTTTGGAAGCAAGGAATAGAGCTAATAAGATGTTAGGTATAATAAATCGCAATGTAGTTTACAAGAGCAAAGAGGTTATAAGCAAGCTATATAATAGCTATGTTAGGCCAGCATTAGAGTATTGTGCACAGGTTTGGGCTCCTCATTTAAGAAAAGACATAGATATGCTGGAGAGAGTACAACGTCGAGCAACAAGGATGATTTCTGGCTTTGAAAATAAGAGCTATGAAGAGAGGTTGAAGGAGTTAGGAATGTTCTCGGTTGAAAGGAGATTTCTCAGAGGGGATATGATACAAGTTTACAAAATATTTGTATCTGATAGTAATACAGAGATTGAAAAATACTTTATAGTGGACTGTGGATGAGTAACTAGAGGACATAATAAAAAAATTAAAAAGAAGCCATGCCATCTCGATCTAAGAAAATACTCTTTCAGTAATAGAGTTGTTAATTTTTGGAATGACTTGCCAGAAGAGATTGTTGACTGTGATTCTCTTGTCAAATTTAAAAGGGGGCTAGATAGATATATGGATGGTTTAGGTATTATATAGCATAACTTGACTAAGCCAAATTGGCAGGTATATATGAATTTTTAGATCAACAGATCAACCTATGACTAAGCCTAACAGCAGTTTTTTTTTGTAGTGGGTGATGGTTCATTGAATATTGCATGTATAATTGGGTGTAGTTTTACTTTTATCTTTGCATGAATGAACTGATAACTAGGGATGGGATAGACCTAGTCTTTCGTGCATGTATTAGTATTGTTATTGTTTGGACTGGGACAGTCTCGATAGGCCCTTGTGGCTTCTAACTGTCTCTATTTTCCTATGTTCCTATCAAAACTTTTTGAATCTTTTTCCCAGTTTTTCTTGGGTAAGACTGGGAAAAACAGAAGAAAACTGAAAAAAACCTCAATGATAAAATTAGAGCAACTTCTAGTTATCAAATTTGGGTACTATTATTACACTAGGGGTATTTAGGTTACTCCTAGTCTGCTACATTGAATTAGATAATGAATATTAGTTGATTAAGCAATAAAAATTCTAATTATTATATCAAGCTAATATTATATTTAGGTTATTAAACAATAAAATTAAGTGACTATAAGTTCACAGACATGCACACAGTACAGACTGTATACAAGTCTAAGTTTGCCACAAAGATGGCTGATGAAAAAATGAAAATTTAAATAAATTTATGACCTTGAATATATTACAAACCTAAAAATGTTTACTACCACAGGCAGAAACTTGTCCAAACTAATTCATAGGTTCTAAAGTCAAAAAGTGTGGGTGATTAATGCAGATTTTGTTTCAAACTTTTATAATTTAAACTTTAAATAATATTTTGTTACTAGTTTTGCAACAAAATTGGTATTTTAAAAGAAACTGTCAATTTTTATGTACATGTCAAAGTGTATGTTAATTAACTGTAATTATACTGTATCACCTAATCCCATTATGACACCAAAATGAAACTTCGGGAGGTGTAAGAGGGTAATACAAAGTACATAAAGAATTTCAAATGATAAAAAATTAAAATTGGCTTTTTTAAAAAAAATAAAAATACGTAAGTAAATAATAGTTATTTAAATTTTCTCAAAAAAAAAAAAAATTTATTTTTCATATATTTTGTCATGTTATAAATCATATTAAAGGCAATCAAATATATTTAGAATCTGCCTAAGTTTTTTATTATATACTGTAAAACAGGGAAAAAACAAAATTTTGAAAATTTCAACTTTTGGGAGGTGCAAAAAACTAGGATTACCTGATATAACTTTAAAAAAAAATATGAAAAAAAAAAAAAAAAAAAAAAAAAAAAAAAAGCTAAAAAAAAATAAAAAAAATAAAGCTTTTTAAAATATTTAAAAAAATTTTAAAAATTGAAGGTGATGAAAAATGAAACAAATAAAACTGACCACTGCATAATATTTACAAATGGCTGTTTAGTGGTGATTTTTATTAAGATTAGTTTTATAGATTATCTAGAACAAAATTTGAAGAAAGAAAAGAAAAGAAGAAGAAAAGAAAAAAAATTCAGACAAACATTCAACAAAAATCATCAAAGGCATGTATGGAAGTAAATTTTATGCAAGTTTTTCAGCACATTCCCTTTGTTAGAATGACTTGATATTTGACCACTAGATAGTTAAATCATTTCGTAATACTTGACCTTTTCATGTTGGCTGCCTAAATAAAGTTGCATTTTTACGAACACCCTTAATCATGAAACTTCAAAAAAAAAAAATTCTTTTTAATATATTAGAATCTTTGAAATATATATATTAAAAATAAATTTATTTGGTTTAATATATTTTTTGGGTATTTTACTTACATTAATTATGCATAATAAACATTTTTAAAAAAAAATTTTCATTTTTTTAAAAATAACCTAAAATAGCTCATACACATACTTTATTTTGCTTTATTTGATAAAAAGACTAGATTTTAAAAAAAATAAAAAATGATGATTTCACCTTACAAGAAGGTGGGGAATGGGAAAATTTTTAAAATGGGGTAACTTTTTACCTGTTCATTGTAGAATCAATATATTACCATCAGTAGATACGTCTAGTCTTTCTGATTCCATAATATATATATATATATATATATATATATATATATATATATATATATATATATATATATATATATATATATATATATATATATATATATATATATATAAGTGATTTATTTTGAAAATTAAGGTAAATATGAGCCCACGAAGTTAGAATGTGGAGCCATCCAAAAGTGTTTGGATCCCCATAACTGAAAAAGTATTTGCAGTAGAGCATTTTTATTTGAGCCAGTGGCTTTGAAAGGTAAAATAACCCAATAGACCAATTTTCATCAAAATCTGAGACCTAGTGGTGTAAAATTGATTTTTTTTTTTTTTTTTTGTCTATCTAAATTGGAATACCCCTTATTTCATATTTCTTCATAGTTTCAATACAGTAAGATAAAAAAAAAAAAAAAATTTTTTTTGAACCTTTTTTAGCTATAAAGTTTTGTAAAATTAACTCTGATGCTGATGAAGCAACCTAGTATTACAAATCCAAAGAACAATATGACACTAAAGTCATATGATGTATTGTTAAATAATTGTAGTTATGTTTTTCTTAAATTTCAAAGAGTTTTTTTGGGTGTTTAGTGTATAAAATTTTTTATGCCTCAATTTATCAAAAAAAATAATTTCATATCATTTCATATTCGTAGTTTTGATATATTAAAGAAAAATATACTCAGTTGAACCTTTAAATATATTGTGTTTATATTTTCTGTTTAATAAAAAAAAAGTAGCGCTCAGCTCATGTAAAAATTTAAGGTAGTGTAAATATGTAGTTTATGTCTATTGCCTGGTATTTAGTTGTTTTTCAAAATGTAAACTGTTAATGTAATATATATTGAAGAAAGACTATTTAAATGTGGGGGAAATCAAATTCATTAAATTAAAAAAAAATTAAGGTAGTAAAAATAATTTCAAAAATCGTTAAAGCTTGGTAAATGTGTCTTGCGCTATGGTCATTAGTTTTTGTTTGTATATTGAAACTACAGAGACAGATTGGTCTGAAATAATTTTATTTAGGTTAATTGGGCTTCAGAAAACGTTTTTGTAAACTAAAAATATCCCCCCAAAATAATTAACAATTACATGATTTAACAATTTAATAACACATCATACTACTTTAATCTCATAATACTGTTTGACTTTGCACCGCCAGGTTGCTGGATCAGTGTCAAAGGGAATCAGGGAATCATACAATTTTTTATAACTACTTCAAAGCGAAGATAAAAATATTTTTAAAATTTTTTTCCTTTATATATATTGAAACTACAATAACAAAATAAAAAAAAAAAAAAAAAAAAAAAAAAAAAAAAAAAAAAAAAAAAAAAAAAAAAAAAAAAAAAAAAAAAAAAAAAAAAAAAAAAAAAAAAAAAT
>SEYY01004657.1:0-2500 GCA_009176605.1 Armadillidium nasatum
TTATAGAAATCCAGAACTTATTTTAAATTATTGTGACTGTTTGTCCAATTTTAAAGCAACATAAACCAACTAAGATATATTAGCCTAAAGAAAATAGTAATTATAAAACAATAAAAAACTAAAGTTACTCACCGAATATTAAAAAGAGCTTCAAGCCAAATTTAAAGTAATATTTTAGGTATGTTTCCTTAAAAAAGTTCTTTTAGGAAGTAGCGCCTTATGAACGTTAAAGACCATATTTAAATTAGTAAGTATTTAATAGACAAATGGAACCTTTCTTAACAGAACAATTGCCATTCAAACATCAGGGCAATAAGTCCTAACTTCAGCTACAAATTAGAACTTTTATATAGTTAAATGTCAATGTAAGTCAAATTTCAAACCCCATAGAATTCCTAACAGGTTTACTCTTAACAAATAATTAAAATCAAACAATGCAAATTTATGATAGAGTAGACTGTCTAGAAGTCAAAGATCCAAAATAGTTTCTAGAGCCCAAACTTAGAGTCCTAATATTCAATAAAGACAATTAATATTCAAAGAAAGGTTTTAGATTAGTTAATACATTACGTTTCTGGAAGATTTTCAATCGATGTGGGCGATTTTATTTTTAAAACACACTTACATTTCAATTTTGTTACTAACGTGGTCAGAGTTATAAGAGCAAGTGGGGTGCCCTAACTGCTTCAAAAGTAGCCAACAACATTTTTAGTGTTGCCATTCAAAAATGGGAACCTTGCTTTAGGGAAATTTTGATACTTCAAAAAATAAACCATAGTTTAATTTTATCTACTAAGAAGCAAAATGTAAAAACCATAAATAGATTTATCTTTTAAAGCAAAATGTAAGGGTTTTCCAATAAGAGGGTTGAAAGGGGTCCCCCTTTTTCGACACAGACTGAATGAGCGCACGTTTCCAGTAAGAAGGGAAGGTTCAAATAGAAAGACATAGAAGAAATGTTTATCAAGACAGGGTACAAGCTCAGAAGCACAAATTTTGAGAACCACAGGACAGATACCATCAGGACCGTACGCCTTACTAATGTTAGGCTTTATCGAGGGAGTAGAAAAGACGTCATTATAATAATATATAATATATATATATATATATATATATATAATATATATTAATATATATATAATATAATATATAATATATATATATATATATGGATCACGTGTCATATTTTCTCATTTGCCGATGAGGATGTGAATTTTGTCAGTGGAATGCGGATGTTTGAATTTTCGAAAGTGCTTATGTTGAATTTTCTGGATGCGATGTTAATTTTGATGAGATGCTCCGCGGATGCGGATGCCATCACTATATATATATTATATATATATATATATATAATAATATATATATATATATATTATATATATATATATATATATATATATATATATATATATATATATATATATATATATATATATATATATATATATATATATATATATATATATATATATATATATATATATATATATATATATATATATATATATATATATATATATATATATATATATATATATATATATATATAATATATATATATATATATATATATATATATATATATATATATATATATTAGAATTACAGCGGTCGGTACGAGAATTTGGAGAAGCCTGTACGCGAATCTTGAAAAAAAAATCTACCATCCCTGATCCCACCTAAACAATTTCCAAAAGTTTTAACATGCTTAAAGAGGTAGACATGCTGCACTTCCTAGATCAACAAAATAGTTACATGGTGATTTTATTATAGTGTTTCCCTATTTTAAAATAATTCCAAATTCAAGGGTTTCTTAATTGAGAACGAACTTCTTCACCAAGTGGTGAAGTGCATGTAAAAATTACAAAGGTACAAAGGTAAGGTTCTTCACCAAGTAAGTATCACGTACATTACCGGTAAAAATATATATTTGTTACTTGAATAAATAACGTTATAGGTGTATCCGGTTAAAATTTTGGTAATTGTTAAGAATGGAACTCCCAATTTTTTTTCTACTCTGCCTAAATGCGCATAGAAAATGATCGTAATATTTTTTTTTCGGTTTATCAGCAAAAGGCAAAGAAATTTGGAAGGAAAAATAAAATTCAAATTTTTAAAATTTGTATTTTTATAGGTAATTCCCTTTTTTTTTCACCATATTGAAAATATGAAGTCAAAATATATTTAAATGTATTCTACACATAATTTTCTTTCCAGAAGAGGAATAAATACATTGAAAGAAAAAAGGAAAACTTAAAAAATGTAAAAAAACATTTTTGTCCCGAATGGTGAAGCAACTGTTCTTCGACTGGCCTTTGTTAGTACAAAAATAGCAAAACTAATTAAATACTTAGGTTGCCATATTTGTCCTTTAACTGTTGTTATTTTTCGGAAATGTAATACAATATGCAAAATTATTTGATATTTTTATTATTATTTAGCTTTCATTTCATGTACGTCTTAAAATTATTATTATTATTTAGTTTTCTAGCATACTTAT